>JAYMTT010000423.1:0-13351 GCA_036898025.1 Hypseocharis bilobata
GTAGTACTGCAATTTTGGGTCCATTTTTATATATAATAAGCTGTACTAGAGAAATTAATATTGAAGTAAATATGTATATATATGGATTTTTATGGAGAGTCGAGCAGAGGTGATACAAATTTAGAGTCAGTGCAAGTGACTGATCATGGTGATGGGGATGATGGGGAACTAGGCAGCTAGCAACTAGGAGGTGTTAAAAGAGTGATCAAAGGGAGAACGGCATTTTTTAATTAGCCCAAAACTACAATATGGTTGATATTGTTTTTCTCTTTATTTTTTTCGAGTTTCAATTTCTTGGCTATATTCCATTTTGTTGGCATAAGTAATAAATTGAGATTCTTTGAGTTTAATGTGTTTTCTCAAACCACACTTCACATGCATGTATATAGTTGGATTATGCTTCTCACAAAGATTTACTGGTTATAATACAATGTCAGGGAGCAAGTTATCTTTATCGTAGGGAGCCGGAAAAATCAATGGCAGGGTAGTGGTGGTGGTGTCGGGTGAAAATTAAAATTTTATTTTTTTCTGCATTTGTTGCTTAGTTACATCCTCCTATTGATTTTCTGAATCAGAAATTGGTGTAGTGTATGTATTTAAGAAAAAAAAATTAAAGGCTTGTTGGTTTTTTTCTGAGTGTTGTAAATTTAGATAAAGAAAAGACATTCCTTTAGCATGCAATTAATGGGAGTGTACATGTTAATCTGTTGTGGATATTGTAGAATAGATTTGTTATGGCAAGAATGGTGTTGCATATTCTTTGGGAGAGTCTGAATGTTCGAAATACTTGATGAATTTGAGTAGCCGATTGCAATATTTGAGTGAAAATGCGAGGTCACTGCATTAGGGTAAGGTAGTTTTTTAAGTCGCATGTAACCTAGAGAAGAACATTAGAAGGCTAGTAATATATCATAAGATTCATATTGGGTTGATTGGAAGATAAAGTTTGCATCTCATATGTTGAAAAAAATGAAATGATGGTGTAACAAATAGCTCTACTAAAGCAAGAGAAAGAGAGACATTAAGTCATCATTTTTCATTAAGCAAAGTAATGGCAGACAGCATTCCGAAACTTGAGGTCAAGGTTTGCAAAGGAAAGGTGATGGGAGTGATTAATGGTGCATAGGGACTGATAAGTTTACAGAAAACAGAAGTGGATTATATGGCTCTGTGTGATTGTTCGTTTCACTGTTGCTCTGTAAACCCGTAAACAGTAGCAATTTTTAAGAAAAAGAAAAAAAAGAAAAGAAAGAGGACAAGGAAGGAGAAGAAATGATTAGCTAGCATGCCTTCAATAGTAAAATGGATTAATCAAGGTAACTTCAAGAATTTAGAGCTATTAAGCATTTTAAAGATCTACTGCAACCTAGATAAAAATTGAAACACTAAGAGTGATAGTCAAGACTTTTGAGCTCTAGAACTTCTGTGAAGGACTTTATCTTCTTGCAAAAGTATTTTGACAAAATGTAAGGGCCTATCAAATATATTCCCTATATGAAAACAAAATCCTTTGTACTCAATCAAAATAGAAAATCATGTTTTAAATGTATTAACATTTGTCTGAAGGGAAAAAATAAGCGAAACCTACAATGGCATCAAGAGTAGGGAAAAATCGAAAAATTTCTGAAAAGTCATTTTCATTCTTTTCTCCTTAAACTGAGCTGAAAACAATAAAGCGGAAGTAAATGATAGAAAAAGCACATCAACGAAGAGTGTTCCTGAAATCACAAATATGAAAGTCATTTTAGGAAATCTTATTAAAACGAAAAATAATTTTATGATCCAAGTCATATTTATAAGTTCCAACATTTGGCATTGCACATCTGAATATGATATCTCTGCTAAGTTCTTTGTATTTCTTTTTCATTACATTTGTATGTTTCTTATTCTGTTTCTGTGACTACCAGATATTGTACGTCTCATGGTAGAGACTCGGGAGTTTTTCGACTCTTTTCCAGCTATGCAACACAAGGATAACCAAGTGAGCAACATATATGCTTGAAACTGTTTTCCAGATTTTAACTTATGCATCATAATGACTTCTTCAGCCTGAACTCAAAATACCTGTTAGCTTAATTTTATGTATTTCCCCTAAATGAATTTTGTTGCTATTTTACTTAAACTTGTGCTTTCCCTCACTAGGGTTTAGCGCCTCCTCGAGCTACTGATCCTGGTTGGGCCCATGGAATTATGGTAAATGGGGGTCGGCAAAAGATTAAGTGTAAGTACTGTCATAAAATTATGCTTGGGGGCGGGATTTCCAGATTAAAGCAACATTTAGCTGGGGAAAGGGGGAATGTTGCTCCGTGTGAGGAAGTACCTGAAGAAGTTAAAATGCAGATTCAACAACACTTAGGTTTTAAAGTTTTGAACAAGCTAAAAAGGCAGAGAGGGCCAAAGAGTAGCAAAAACACCATTGTGTCTTACTTTCAGGGCAGGGATGAAGTAGATGAGGAAGATGTACCAGAAGTTCAGAAGACATCTTTGACGCGAGGAACTATCAGAAGAAAGGGAAAAGAGATTGTGGAAGGAACATCCAATCGAATAAAGAGACACAAAAAGCAATTTTTGGCAGTTGCTACACCTGTTGCTTCTCAACCTATACACCAGAGTTTTGCTTCCCAGGAGAGCATGGATCAAGCTGATATGGCTGTTGCAAGATTTATGTATGAAGCTGGCATACCCTTCACTGCTACAAATTCATATTGTTTCCAACAGATGGCTGATGCAATTGCTGCTGTAGGCCCTGGTTATAAAATGCCTTCATATCATTCCTTGCGAGGTAGATTGTTGAACAGAAGCGTTCAGGATGCAGGGGAATATTGTGAAGAACTGAGAAAGTCTTGGGAGGTGGCTGGGTGTTCAGTTATGGTTGATAGGTGGACAGATGGAACTGGCTGTACAGTTATTAACTTTTTTGTTTATTGTCCTAAGGGCACAATGTTCCTCAAATCTGTCGATGCATCAGGCATCACAGGATCTCCCGAGGCACTTATGAAGTTATTTGATTCTGTTGTCCAAGAAGTTGGGCCCAAGAACATCGTCAATTTTGTTATAGATACTTCCCCTAGTTATAGAGCTGCAGGAAAACTCTTAACAGAGAAGTACAAAACTTTCTTCTGCAGTGCCTGTGGAGCACACTGTATTGACTTAATGCTAGTAGAAATTGGAAAAATAGAAGAGGTACAAGAAATTTTGGCAAAGGCTAAACGGATAACTCAGTTCATATATAACAACGCTTGGGTTCTCAACTTAATGAGGAAGAAAACAGGTGGAAGAGATCTTATCCAGCTTGCAAGTACAAAGTTTGCTTCCATCTTTCTGACACTGCAAAGCATTTTATCACTGAAGGACCCTCTCCATCAAATGTTTACCTGTACCTCCTGGATGCAGTCAACTTTCTCCAAGCAAAGGGCTGGACTTGAGGTGGCAGAAATCATAGTGGACCCTCCTTTTTGGTCACAGTGTGACCAAATTTTGAAGGTGACAAGACCTTTGCTTACTGTTCTGCACCTTATGGAGGCTGAAGAGAGACCTTCTGCAGGATATTTATATGAAGCAATAGAAAAGGCAAAGAAGAGTATCACTGTGGCATTTAACAATAAGGAATCTGACTACTTACCATATTTGAAGGTTATTGATCACATTTGGCAAGAAGAACTCCATAGCCCACTTCATGCAGCTGCATACTATCTCAACCCATCCATGTTCTATAACCCCAGTTTCTCCTCTAGCAAAGTCATCCATAAGGGCTTCCTTGATTGCATCGAGACCTTAGAGCCTAACTTAAGTGCCCAAGTCATGATTACAAGCCACATCAATTTTTATGAGGAAGCTGTAGGGGATTTTGGTAGACCTGTGGCATTACGTGGTCGTGATTCATTGGCCCCAGGTTAGCTTTTTGTTTGGTGTTTTTACATTTGAGTCTTTTGTCATTAAGTTATTGCATATAAAATGTGTTTTTCTTGCTTTACAGCTACTTGGTGGTCGTTGTATGCGGCTGATTACCCAGATCTACAACGGTTAGCTGTCAGGATATTAAGCCAGACCTGCAGCATCACCCGGTGTGAGAGAACTTGGAGCATTTTTGAACGAACCCATTCAAAAAAGAGGAACAGGTTGGAAAACCAGAGGATGAATGATCTCATGTTTGCTCACTATAACTTGCGCCTTAAGGAAAGGTAATAGTTCACCCTCTTTCCCCATATACAGAAATCATCTTTGTAGCACATAATAATTTGAATTTATTGTTTTGTTGAATTGGACGTAAACATGTGTCATGATTAGATGTCTCTAATTGTCAAACCTGTTAATTTTGTCATTCTAGAGCTTTATATGACATAAAACAATGATCTAGGAAAGCAACGCATTTATTCAAAGTAACCATACTTTTTTACTTCGAACTCTAAGTTCTATTTTTGAAACTTTTCATACTGACACTCCTCTTTTCTTCCAATGCCAAACTTTATCTTTATTCTTTGTTGTCTACTGGTCCTGATCTAGTAGATATTTGCCCCAGCTTCTCAAACATCTTCAGGGCCTGAAAAGCTGAAGCCAGTTGTTTCACAAAATGCAGGCTTCAGCTTCTGACGAGAAGGTGAAAGTTGCAGCCTATTTGGGCTTTGGACCCAGAAGCAGAAGTTACAAATCTAAGCTTCTGCTTCACTATTAAGCTATTAGGGTATTTAATGAATTTTCTGAACTTCCTAGAACATTCCCATTATATTTTCATAAATACCAATCTGTACAGCACCTCTCACACTTCTTCACTCAAACAATGCTTCTGGAACAGTTATAGCCAGGTCAAAGAACATCTTAGTATTTTCGACTCATAAACATGATACGCAGCACATGCTTACTGCAAACAATTTAGCATTTCTTCCTATGCAAACAGGAGATCTGAAGCAACTTCGACTAGGTGTATAAGAGGTACACTTGATCCTATATGCTTTGAAGCCATGGATGCGAACATGGGAGATTGGGTGGAGGACCCTGGAGCCATGGAGGGTGAGGACTTGAGCTGGATGGACGTAGCAATCCCCAATGAGAGGATTAATGTGAGCCATAAAGTTGAAATTGTTGATGATTGTAACAACAGTACAGACGACAGAGGCAGTGATGATTCAAAAGGTATCGATGGAAATGACGATTTATAGTTGCGATTTTACTGTTCCAATATATCAGTTCAGATTGCTCGTGAAAAACATTATTATTTGAATTACATAGAATATGTTTAGTGATTGTAGTTAGTGTTCATTTTAGCATGCATTGTTGGCTAAAGGAAAGGTTTCCAACATTTATTATTGGAGTTATTTGACTGATAAATTTCCAATTATACTTTTTGATTTGAAAGAGCAGGTTATTTTTAGTTCTATTTGTTATTTACCTGTACGGCTGTGCTTCTTGTTTATGTGAATCTGTGTAATGTCTGTGTTCCTTTGGACAACACCAAATTCAGTCCTTTATATGTACTAACAGAGAAACTTTACCTTTTTGCTTTCCTGACTTGCATTGCATTCTTAACTTTCTAATAAACTTGGGCCGGGAATCCGAAGTTTTGATGAACTTGGGCTGGGATTCCTATGTGAGTGGTCTCTAAATGGTGTCATTGGTTCACTGCGTTTCTACCGATAATATAATGCCTCTATCTCGCAGGACGAATTTCATTTCCCTTCTAACCCAAAATCTGTGTGTGCAAGTGGTCTTGGTTAAGAGAATAGAAGACCTATATGAACTCGGAAGGAAATAATTAAGGTTTTATCAAAAGGATGTCTAGGACTGTTTGATGCCAGAGTGTTTTATATATACCCCATGCTGCATAACTAAATCCTGGGATCTAGAATTTCTAAGTTTACATCTAAGTAGACCTGTTATGGTACCATGGTTATTAGAGCATGTCGTACCCTTTAAAATCTTATCATAGATAAGCAATAATGTATTGGAAACCTGTTGGTAGTAGTGAGTCCTCTGACAAAAAGTTTAGGAGCGCCTTGAGGTTTACAGAGGCAAAGTGTTATTGACATGAATTCACCTGCTTATATTGAAATGCTATGTTCAATGGTTTTGCAAAGAGATGGTGGAAATAATTCATAAATCAAGTTTAGAAAATTTTACAAACTGCCAGTATTGTATACTGGGTGTCAAAGTTTGAACTAGACTATTCAGTGGAATTGCAAAATCTGCAGTTCAGATAAAGAACATTTGTGCAAATGGACTTCAGGTTGAATTCACTGATTTAGACTAATTGAGTTGGCTTTCCTAATTCTAACTTTATCTTTTTTAGAGCTCCTTTTTGATAATAAAAACTAGAATATAGTATCTTTTCATGCTTGTGAGATGATTCAGAGATTGAAAAAGTCAGAAAGTTATTTAAAAGATTATCGCAAATGTGGAAATTTGGAAATCTAAAGTGGGCGAAGGGACGAGAGGACTGCATCTTGGAGGGAGCTGTCTCTCTGCATGGCAGCTTTGAACTCATCAAAAGTGACTTTGCCATCACTGTTGGCGTCCATCCGTTCAAATATCTCATCCAGCTTCCCAGGTTCAGTAATATCCGCAGGAAGGCACTCATCAGGCAAGGCCTGCAGCATAAAATCAAATAGATTATCATCCTACTCTTGAAGATATCGAAAAGGCAAGCTACCATGTCATACGAATTCTATAAAAGATAAGGAAAGTGGCGTTACTCTAAGCATGGATGCCACTTCTTCCTTGGTGATGCTTTCAGACCGATCCGTGTCATACATCTGTGGGCCAAACAAACAAGAGTGATGATTAGTGCAGCTTGATGGGTTCATTCTCTCCTAGATTCTTTGAAGGTAAGCTATAGAAGCACCGTTACAGGCTCTTGCAATAGTTGCTCTATGGTTTCTATTCCAGTGTAAAAGTTTTAGGATGTTTCTTTCCAGCTGCTTCTTCTGATTGCTGAGAAGGCAGAGGATGAGAAAAGAAACTTTGGATTCTGAATACTAGATGGGGTTTAGTTCGCTAAATGTAAGATTTGAGATTGTATTGTTGTTTCTTGCTCTTTTTTCAACAACAGAATGGAGCATTAATTATATTTATATTGATTATTTATTTCATAAAACGCTTTCTAAGACCCGTAGTACACAATAATTAGATTGTGATTTGATAGTGTTTACTGCTTCCCCAAAAAAACTCTAATTAGTGTAGCTGTGCTTACTGATGTGGTAGTATGTGGGATAAGTCTGTCAGTGTCTGCCTGTGTGTGTGCCTTGTGCTGATTGAAAGCTGAGAATAGGGTTTACCTGGAAACACAGACGGAGAGCATCATCTCCTTTTGAATTCTTGAGACTGGAGAACCCACAGAGTATCTCTCTCATGTCAACTGTTCCATCACGATTGTTGTCAAATAGGTCAAAGATACGTGGCGCTAGAGGGATTAGGGAAGACATGTTCATTGCTTTCAGTACTTCCTCGAATTCAGATAGAGTGGCATTGTCACCTTTTGCACATCTGCAGTTTGCCAAATTTGTTCCTCTCAATTAGATTCTGAAATGGGCGGTCAGAAAGCTTGAGCTCATGCGAGCTTTAGTTGAAAGAGAGTTACGATTTTGTTATCTTAGACTTAGACTCTTCAACGATTTCACAAGTTAGATCATTCATGCGCTCAATCTTTCAGTGTTTGAGCTTGTTTGTGTATTGTTCACTCTTGCATCCAGTCAACGATGTAGTAATACTTACATGATATTTATCAGTGATGACTCTTAGACTGTAAAAACCACAAACAATTTGCAGAAGTTGTCAGGTTAAGTCTTGCTGTCTACTTACAGTTTCTTAAAATGCACCCTAAGATCCTCGATTTCCTCCTGCTTCAGGTCATGCGACCCTAGCAGGTTTTTTAGCTTCTTTGTTCTCAAGAAAACTGTAGAACTCCACACACTAGCAATTGCCGCAGCACGGAATTTGCGACGGGCATTAAAACTCTGCAGTCTTGAAACAATCTCAGCATCCATTTGCTCCTGCTTGGCTGAATCCCCTATGACCCAGGGATGATTGAGGATCTGTTCATACATGTTCATTGGAATGATTTTAGTTTACTGTAGTTAGGTCTCTAGATAGTAGGAACATGTAAAAACAGTCAAAATTTAATGCCTTTTTTGCTAGAATGTCCAATGAAATCATGAAAACTGTTTGAGTCAGTAGTAGATAAGTATATTGGTCTTAGACATGCATAACTAGACTTAGGATATGACATCAGAAATCAGAAAATTTTCAAGTAATTTCTGTATCTTGTGTACCAAATGCAACAGTAATAGAAAAACCCTCTTGCTTTGTCATGTCATAGATGTCGTGGTTTAGCAGGGATTGATGAAGTGAGCGTAGCGTACCTCTTCAGCACTTGGTCTCCTTGAAGGATCAACTGTTAGGAGATCAGATATCAACTGCTTTGCAGATGAAGTAATATTCTTCCAGGTTTTCTCATAAAAACTAAACTCTCCCTGCACTCAAGCATATGATGTTTTATTTATGCAAATTACATGTATCAAGTATGAAAGAGAACACATAACATGTTTTCATATATAGGTATAGTTTAGAAGCGTAGACAGAATTCACATACAGCCATGATCATTTGTTGCTTTTGTCGGTTCGACTGAGCAATGAATGGTGGATACCTGAAAATTTTGAAGCAGTGTTAGAATTTTCTGAAATGTTTGATACGAAGGTATTACCTATGTTATCCAAGAACAGCATGTGGGATGAGATGGTGGGTTTGAATTATCATATCCTTCTGTTAGGTTGCTAGATTGAAGAAAAGAAGAGAAAAATATGAAATCTGACAGTTAATGGAGTAGAAATTGCGTGGAATTTTACTCTACTATTGTTCCTTCTCACAATTTTTCTGAAATTCGAACATAGCATTGAAGAATTAGATGGAAGGTAATAGGAGAATCCTGAAGAGTTAGCAACATACCCAGATAGTAGGATATACAAGATTACTCCCAAGGACCACATATCACTTTTAGCAGTAATTTTCCCCTGAGAGAGAGCTTCTGGTGAGACATAATCTATGGAACCAAACAATCCAACAACTGGGTCGGTGAACTCCTCCACCGAACTCAGTCCAAAATCCATGATCTTCAAAGGAGAATCTTTCTCCTCATTCAAGAAGAGGCAGTTCTCGGGCTTCAAGTCTCTGTGGACAATATCCACCTTGTGCAGAGCCGCCAACCCTTTTGCAATCTGCTGCACCACTGCTGCTGCTTCGACCTCAGAGTACTTCTCTTGAGCCACAATCCTGTCGAACAACTCTCCTCCAGAGCAGAGCTCCAGGACCAGGTGAACCCCATCCTGATCCTGGTACACATCGTAGAGGTCGATCACATTGGGGTGAGGTGAGACATTTTCGACTATTCTCCTCATAACCAGAATCTCATTTGTCAACAGGGCATCTGATATCGAGACCTGCTTCCATGTCGGGAACCCCATGGAAGCTATGCTTTTCTCGGCCCCACGTGTGGTACGCGAGATCCCCGGCTGAGTCGAGGGAGGGCCAGCCCTCTTCAGGGTCTTGATGGCCACAATGGCTTTCTCTGCAGTTGATTTTTTCACCCCCTTCCTCACAACAGAGAACCCTCCCCTGCCTAAAACCTTTGTAACATCATAATCATCTGAGATTTTTCTCGTCTCCTGTCCCATGGTAGCGTAGAAGGCAGAAAGACCCAACAGAAACGGAATCCTGGAAACTCGAGAAAGAATGGAGAAGATGGGACTGGTGGATGCTGCAACAATGATTAGGGAGAGAAGTCGGAAACGCGGTTTGGTATATGATAAGGATTTGACATCAGCCTATGAATAGTTCTTGCATTTGTTTATACTTTATAGCATAAAATATGAATGAAATTAAGATGAGTACAAGAGAATAGAAGCATAAAGGAATAAGAGCTGGGGAAGAAGAGACAAAGACAGAGTCAACCCACCCTGTGAAGTAAGTTTCTATATCTAATCTATCTTTCTTGCTCTGTAAAAATTTGCAACTCTGCTTAGTTTACAGTATTTTGTGATCTGGGAAGAAACTAGCAAGAACCATGCAGTGTTTAGTTTCTGCAATAGGTTTGTGAAATGTGGACAATTTTTGGGTCTTGTGTAGTTGATCCTTTTTTGTCTGGTTAGTTGGTTGGTTTTGTTGTCTGTCTTGTTGATTGTGGTGTTGTCTTTTATTTTATGCTTTTTTGTTGTACTCTATGGAGGGCTCTCAATGGCATTTTAAGGAACTCAAATCTCTTCCACAGCATTCCATAGCATCATCTCATGGTGAGGAAAAAAGAAGGGAAAATGTTGGAATAGTTTACAGAAAGTAAAATGAGTTTTTTTTTTTTTATGAATTTCCTTAGAAACTCTTTATTAATAAAGAAAAATGATACTTTTTCATGATAAATTTTTCAAGTCCTGTGTTTGGCATGCCAAACATGTGCTAGAGTCAAAACACAGTTTGAGTATACCACATCAATCAAGTTATATAACTAGTAAGGATTTACAGAGTTTAGGTTTTTACTTTTTAGGGGGTGTTAATGGAAAAATTGACACATATGGATGTAATATCGAGCTCGGTTTAATTAATTTTTTCTCTAGTTAAACATAGCTTGAACTTATGAATATTTTTCGAATCTTCGGATTCGAGTACGAATACTCGAGCTTGAACTTATTTAAATAATTTATAAATTATATACTCTGTATTTATTTTCTTTACATATATTCGTATTATTTGAATTACCCGGGAACTATTCAAGTAGACTAATTTGAGACTCGAGCTCGAGTCAAGTTTTTCACGAGTCGAGCTCGAAAGCTCTACTAAACCACCTTGCTGGCACTCTAGAGAACCGTT
The DNA here is from genome assembly GCA_036898025.1 of Hypseocharis bilobata. Classification (NCBI taxonomy): domain Eukaryota; kingdom Viridiplantae; phylum Streptophyta; class Magnoliopsida; order Geraniales; family Geraniaceae; genus Hypseocharis; species Hypseocharis bilobata. The sequence goes on from JAYMTT010000423.1 coordinate 10,847, forward strand.
ACACTCAATTCTTTCGAAATCATAGAGTATTTTTACTCTTTTGAAAATCTGCTCCCCTTTTCATATTTTCATATTCCAAGTGAAAATTTAATTTTTCTGATAAAAATGAGGCAAGTTTACTCCCTTTGTCTCAGGCAACTATCCTATTTGTAAATTTGTTGGATATTAACTTTTCAATTTATACCCTTATAATGAACTAAAAATATATTATAATAACTATCAAAATGATACTATTTCTTTCACAACCAGTAAGGTGTGGGGAGAAATGGCAGAGGTCTTATGGAATAAATCCAAAATCGTTGATTTCAATCCCTATAACTGCGGTGGCCAGATCTTTACATTAAAAAAATTAAAAAAAATCTTTTACTTTAAATACCCATTCTAAAAGTTAATTGGAGAGACGGAATTTAACTGCAGCCGCCGCAAAGAAAATTAAAAATATTGCATAATGACAGTGATTTCTTGCTACTTGACCTTAAAAATTAATTAATAGGCAATACCAAATACCTGTTCCATTAACATTGGCATCATAGGTCACTAGGTTGCATAAAAGAATTGGGGATTATGCAATCCCAGGACTCCACCACATATTGGCAGTTCAAGTTCAACCCTTTGTTAATCATCAATCATTCATGATCTACCATCTTTTTTTAGCAGTACAAAGAAATTTCTTAAAAGAAAAAAAATGCCAAGAAACTGAGAGGCATGGTTTGCAATTTGGAGGATCTTTGAAGAATTGGGCCTTAACCCAAGATAACTAGGCCACATGATCCATTATGTTATGGAGGGGCTTCACCTATTTCCTGTACATATGATTGGGCTAGCTGCCCAAACTCAAGAATAAGAACAAAAAAAAGAAAAAATTGTTCCAATGTCTTATTGTCTGTCCACAAATACTTATCATATTTAATTTTTTAATATTAAAAATAAGTTTGTTAGTGCATGACATTTTATTTTTTGCACTTATAACCAGTGTTTTAACAATCAAGTCTCACCAATTGAACGACAAATCGAATAAGAAATCTTTCTGTCCAAAATCTTAAAAACCGCTAAAAACATGATTTTTTTATCAAAATATCGCCAGTTGAATCGGGAAAAAAACCGAAACGGGTCGTCTTGCTGGTTATAGGCATGGTTCAAGTTTTAAAACACTGCTTATAATAGACTCTAAAATTTGTACAACTAACTACTTAAGCAATATTGAAAAAATAAGTTTAAATTGTTAACAGACAGTTGTTTTGAAATAGTGGGAGTAATTAATGTTAGCAAGGTAAATCCCCTAAGAAAATTAAAAATAAAAGGCAAGGTAAGATAAAAAGGGACAGAAATTTAATTGCCCTGAATAAGATTTCATCCAAATTCCTTCTCACCTAAAGGTAAGGTAAGGGACAGAAATTTAATTGCCCATAATGAGATTGCATCTAAATTGCTTCTCACCTCCTATGGACATTAATTAAAGTGTCTTAACTCTTAATTTTCAAAATAATGCATTTATTAACACTATTACTTTTAAATTTCACTTTAAAAAAATAACATAATTAATCCACTTTAATTGTATTTTCTGTTTCCCCACAAATACAATCATTAATGCAAATGCGTTGTATTTTGTACACCAAATACATTAACAAATCCCCATAAAGAACTTACCCTTTTCATGACAATACCTACTCATCCACATCACCTTTTTTTTCACATCAAAACTCAATTTGAACATGAATTCTTCCGTGCGGGAGGTGTGCGGGATAAGCTGTGACCCAATGAAAACACGCCACCTCAAAAGATAGCAAGGGAAGAGAAAATATGCTCAAGTTATTACAAATTTTTTTATAAGTATTACATATTTTGAAATTCAGACCGAATCTCAAAACCGGTGAAGAAGTCGATTTTGATCTCTTTTTTCCGATTTAACCACGGGTGTATGATTAAAAAAATTCAATTTTTAGACGGTTTTTAAGATTTTATTGAATCGTTTGAATTAGCTGATTCAATTTGATTATTAAAATACTGGTTATGACATTCATAACAATGGTGATGTCTAAACTAGAAGAGTTATTTTCTTAACAAGTTATATACATTAGACATAAATAGTCTTAAGTGCCCGTTAATTTTAAAATTGAAAAAAAAAATTGTAATTGGATTATGCACAAAACGAAGATATTAAGAAATTGATTTTTTTCATAATGGTTTAGCCATTAATAATTTATAATATTTTTAAAATTAATTTAAATTACGTCCTCTCATTTAATTCACACTAATCAACTTATAGTTAATAGAAGAATTCTTTCATAAAAAAAAAGTTAATAGAAGAATTATTATTATTTTTTTTTGTCGAACAAAAACATAATAAATAGAAGAATTAAATTAAAAGAAAAAAATAAAAAGAAGTAGAAGAAATCTTCTAATCTGATTGCTGAAAGCCCGGGACTGTCTAAAGTCTGTTTTGAGATTGACAATAGTAACTTAGAGTTTGTTTGGCTTAGCTTCTCAAAATCAAATTATAATCGG
>JAYMTT010000424.1:0-13347 GCA_036898025.1 Hypseocharis bilobata
CCCACCCCCCCCACCCGCCTAACTCACAATCTCGCTCTCTCTCTCTCTCTCTCTCTCTCTCGAGAGAGAGAGAGAGAGAGAGAGAGACCACTTTGAAAATCCTACTATGCCCCAATTTTATTTTCTTTTATTTTTCAATTATTGACTGGTGTTTATTTATTCAGTTCCTTGTTTTCTGTCTTCTTCCCTAATCCCGAGCGTGCTCTTTTTCTTTTCCCCTTTCTTGTCTCCTCCCTCCAACCCCTTTGTTTTCTAATCAACCAAGAGTAACAAAACAAAACAAAACAAATTTTCCTCTGTTTTCTGGGTATCCAAACAACATCTAAACACTATAGATTGATTAGGAGTGGTGGTCAACGCAGCTTATTATCTAACTTTGCAAATGGGACCCATTAGAGAGCATCATCTGAACCCATTTGCAGAATGTTCCAATATCCTCATCATCTAATCCAAATTTCCCAGTAAAAATTCAATGAGAAAACAAGAAATTTCAATTCGAAAAATTTACTTTCCCGGAAAGGAAAAAAGAAATTCGTAAACTCTGCTTTTTCTTCTGCAACCTATACAAAATAATAGCTATAATGTGTAGTGACTAGTGTCAAGCATGCTATATTGTAGTAGTAGTAGTAGCTAATGTGTATTATTATTATTATTGTTCTTTTTTTGCAGTTTCAGAGAGCAATTAGTAGCACAGCACCGTCAGGAAAAGATGTTGACATGCATAACGTGCTCGAAACAGAGGATTGAGGAAGGGGAGGAAGATGGTGGCGGACCAGCGGCGGCGCGTGGCAGTGGTACGCCAAGTACAAAAGAAGCCGTCAAAAGCCTGACGGCGCAGGTTCATAATCCAATCCTATCATACTTATACTTATAATTTTTTATTAATAATAATAATTATTATATATTATATCTGTCTTCGTCTTCAATTCTTCAGCTTTGCTTTTTCAGTTTCTTTTTCATTTAATTATTATTATTTTTTTTTTTTTTGCCTTGTTTGTGAAAACAAACAAAATAATTTTAGGCCCTCTGATATTGTGGGGACCACCCTTGCCCTTGGTATCTCTATCTTTCTCTTTCTCGTATATATATGTACTCCTGCACTTTCTTTCCCATCCTGGTCGTCTACTGGGAATATAATAGTAATTTTTTATCTTTTTTTTTCTGTGGGTGGGGTCATGTTCTTGTGTGATGCACTGTAGGATTGATTTCCTGCACCTGCTGATGGGATTTCTCCACATGGGTGTTTTTGTGATGTCATTCAATCACGCGATATCCGGGTCGTTGACTCGAGTCAATAATCACGTGATATTAATAAATGTGACAAGAATGAGATTTGCGTAGTTTAGTTTAGTTTAAAACTTTTAGAGTCAATGGGAATGGTAAATAAATGGTACCATACCCAAAAACATCAAATTCTAATCTCGAAATTTAGTAACTAAATTTTAATCACTAAAAATGTATTAGAGACATAGAGATAAATAAACCGAATATCAACACACTTGGTAACCATCTGTCAACCTAGTATTATTCTAAACCTCTTGTTCTTGTTCTTGTTCTTTAAACGATAAATTTTCATTTGTTCAGTTTCTTTTTAAACGAATTATTAAAATTAAAGCCAAAATCTAGTGGCCCCCAAGATAGGGCAGGGCAGGGCAGCTTTAACTTAAGAGTTGCTTGCACATAACCAAAAGAAGAAGAGTGTGCCCACAACCAAATAGAAAGCAGAGAGAATTGTGGGTTCCTTCAATTTTCATGCATGGATCAAAGATCACACAATTCTTAGGGATACAAAACTATGGAATTTATTCCACCCAAACCATCAATGAAGAAGATGGACAGAAACTTTGTGGACCCAAAAATGGGGTCATTTTCACTTTTTTTTTTCTCTTCTTTTCTCTTTTTGTTCTCTCAAGCTTGGGGCTAATGGGGATGAGGTTGTGACCATCCTGTCAATTTTTGCTTCTTCAGTACTATAGTATAGATGCTATCTAATGCCATTGGGATCTGAACCTAGTCATGCTTCTCTTTCACTTTAGAAAACAAAAAAAGAAAAACAAAACCCATTCTAACCAAAAAAGAGAAGAAAAAAAAGTTTTGATTCTATCCATTATAACCAAAGAGTCTTTAGTTGCATTTTTTGCCTCTTCATCAAGAAAAATAGTTGTCTTGCAAGCCCAAAAATTTAGATTTCTTATATCGACAAATGTTAAGGATAATCGTCTCATCAGTGACTTTTCTTCTGCGTGCACGCGCTAATGATGCGATAGCATTGTCCATGGATCTTATAGATGAATTGATATCTTAGGGTAAAAAAGTGTGCCATGAGCATATTCTGCTGATGTCATTCTTACCCAAAATTAAGCTCAGTGCAGATTCCAATTCTGGATTTTTGCAGAATCTTTGTTCTATGATATTCCATATGTGTACTTGGGTCTTGGGAGGCTTCTTTTCCAGGAATTCTGGGCCTAGTTTCTGCACTAATCCCATCATTAGCTCTCTAATTCTTTTATTTGATTATCATTTAAGTCAAGATTTTAATCTTAATATGGTGGATGGGAAAGGAAATTTTAGGAAAGTGTGTTGGTCAAAAATCTTCATGGAATATGCAAAAATTGTAGATTTGTAGGCTATGTAGGGAGGGCAGGAACAGAGAAGTGACAATATATTCCCAATTAAGCAATGGTGGGGGGATCTTAGAGAAAAGACAACGCATTTTGAGACAAGACACCCAAATGTCCTATGTAGTGTGACCCACCATTTGAATTTGTTTTGAAATTGTGTCGGATTCACTGCATTTTTAAAAAAAAAAGCACCATTACATGATACTAGTACAAGAAAAATGAGATAATCCTAGCAAGTAGTAGTAGCAGTAGCATGTCAATAGAAAGTGAGAAGAGAATCATTTTCAGACTGATACACCATAAGCCTTTGACTCTGTGGTTTTTTATTTTTTCTCCAACCCATTTAAGAGCTTCAGATTGTTGGCATGCCATGCTTCCCCTGAGATGGGCAAGATGCTCGTTTTTCGGGGACTATTGATGCTGGGGACATTTATTTCTTTACCAGTTGAAATGAAGACATTGTAAGATTTTCAGAATAGTGACCTTTTATCTGTTTTGGTGCAAGAATGTGACCTCGTTCGCAGGTCACTGTGGCATATTAAAGCTTTGGAGATGACAGTGTTCTAAATGCATAATTATGAAAATGGAATACGTTTAGTAGGGTTTAACTTAGTCTCATAGGTCGAAAATCAAAGATACCCTTGATTCGGTTTTGTCATGTTCGGGAAAAATTATGGGCAACAAACTGACTACCGGAAGTGATACCATAAAAGATTGGTTGTGGAGATAGATTTTCATTCTATACTTCCTGAGAGCTTTTGAATGATATTTTTTTCATTGTTTAATTTCTCTGCCCGTATGATATGTTTTAAAAACAAGAAATGAATTTTCTCTAACAATTATGCTTCATATCTATGCCTAATTTTAATCCAAATGTCGTTATGCAAAATATAAATGCCTTAATCATGGAAAGGACTCACTCTTTTATTCTCAAAAATGCCTCAGTTTGTGATGTTTACTAGTGGTTGCATATGCCTGTTGCGTAATGATTAGATGTTTTAGTAAAACATGCAAGCCTTTATGGGATTATGAACCGTGTTTCTTAATAACGTGCAGATCAAGGATATGGCATTGAAGTTCTCTGGTGCTTACAGGACATGCAAACCTTGCACAGGCTCTAGCACCTACAAGAAAGGACAGCGACCATACTCAGATTTTGATACCATTTCAGAAGGAATTCCATATCCGTACATGGGTGGTAGCTCAAGTTCAACGCCAGCATGGGACTTCACAAGTTCTCACCAACCAGTACCCAGGTCTGACTCGAGATTTACTGGGGTGTTGGGTGGTGACAGGACCCCGGGAGGAGTCTCAGCTTGTGACGTGGTGCTTGAGGATGAGGATGAGCCAAAGGAGTGGATGGCACAGGTGGAGCCTGGCGTTCACATTACTTTCGTGTCTCTTCCAAATGGTGGAAATGATCTTAAACGAATTCGCTTCAGGTATGCATCAGATATTAATTAACAAAGAAAATGCTTTGTCTACTCACACTTGAACTGGTCTAAGTCTAGTCCTTGTGCATCCAATGCATGGGGTCCCATGAATTTAACTTGAAAGCTGACAACCAAGTCTTGGTTGATATCTTTAGCTGTCACAAGTTGGATCTGCAGAACCCCAAGTCTTAAAATTTTTTTTAGATTTTTGTTGTTGAAACTTAATTAGCCTTTACGAGCACAGACTGACAGTATTTTGGACATTTAAATTTTGAAGCCGAGAGATGTTTAATAAATGGCAAGCGCAGCGATGGTGGGGTGAGAATTATGACCGAATCATGGAGCTCTACAATGTCCAGAGATTCAATCGACAAGCCCTTAACACTCCACCAAGGTCTGAGGACGGGGTAAGCCCTTTGTTTCATATACTTTTACCGCATTTTCAAGTCCTTAAGATAATGTTATAAACTTGTAATTGTAACAACTAAGTTAATTTTGCATAGTGAGTAGTGTTGGTAGCTAATTACTCAACTTTGTCCTCATAAACTTGGACCATTATAGTCAAGAAACTGTCATGCAAATGAAATACCAATGATGATAAGAACCCGCAATGCTTGAAACTGATAAATTGAACTATTTTATGCAAGATGATTGATTCAGAGTCTGCATCACTGATAAATGGTATCATATAGTTGGTTTGGGTCTCATCATGAGCTGAACACCCCTGCTACTGCTGCTTATTTCCATCGTTCTCACATAGTGAAGCGTGCATGTTTTACTTATTTAGTGTTATGTGTTTACTCATCTGGTTCTGTTTCTTTCCAGCTTAAAGCTTTGGCATCTTTGTCTGTGCTGCTTAAGAACAAGACCGGAAAGGGCATAGTACCAATTATTCCACAATGGGTATGATTTTTCCTCTCTTATTCACTCAAAAGTGATAGTGGATCTTTTTGATTTCCCTGAAAAATGATGAATGCAGTAGATGTTATGCTAGCTAGATTGTTGTTGGTAAAGTACCATCTGCCTTGTAGCACCCAGCTTCAGAAACCAAAACTATCCAACCCACTCAAATCTCATCAAGAGAAGGGTAAAAGCTAATAGAGTATAGACATGGTATAATGCAAACTTCTGATTTTTGTCATTCCTAATTTAACTTTTCTAGCAGTAAAAGAAGCTAATAAGCCGAATATACCCAAACGAACAAAGTACTCAAATATTTGAATCTATATTTGTGTGGATATTATTCTATGGTGGTGGCTCCACCCCGAACATACTATGTGTTTCATTATTGCACGGCCGCTTACCTCAAACACTATGGATAGGAGGTTTATTTGAAAAAAAAATTTGAAAGCTAACAATAGACTGAGGCAGTGAACTTACTATTTCATTTTTGGTAATTTTTACCTTTCCCTTAATTAAACTTACTTCTTTTTTCTGGTATCTTTGTCAATTTGTCATTATTTTGACTTTTGGTATTGTGCTCTATCATGTTAGGCATTTGAATACAAAAGGCTGTTGTTGGACTATAACAGAGAGGTTCGGCGAGCCACTCATGACACCATGACAAGTCTTGTCGTCACTGTTGGGTATGAACTTCTCTTTTGACAATACTAATCTATTCATTTTCTCTTTGCTTTTGTAATGAGATAAAGAAGTCTGTCTTCATTGGCTATGTTTTATGTCTTAAAAGCCTTTGCATTTGGATTTTTTGAATTTGTATGTTGGGGTGTAAGCCTCTGGTCTTGGGCAAAGACATTAATCTGTTTAATCAGCAATAGCAGTTATAGACATACTAAGGTTGGCCCTATATGAATATTTTATTATGCATGTTCTAATTATTGGACACTCTTACAGGCTTTAGGAGGGACCATAAGTTCTGTCTTTAGTTCTGGATTTGCAAATGTCAAGTTTCTTTGGGATATGGTTAATTGCACTTGACAAAGTAGCCCGCCAATTGTTTTTGGTTCTATTTATATGGCTAACTAAAATTATTTGGAAGTAGAGGATTGTAAAATCTCACGCCGGACAGTAAAATCTCAGTTCTTTATGTAGGCATTTTATTCTCAAGTGTTGGAGTAAAATGTTTCAAGATATTGTCTTCTATTCACTATAGGCTTTTGCAAGAATTTTGCTAATTTGAATTGTTAAAATTTTCTGATAATTTGCTTGTGGAACCCTTATATATTTCTCAGGAGAGATTTAGCTCCTCATTTGAAGTCTTTGATGGGACCATGGTGGTTTTCTCAGTTTGATCCAGTTTCTGAAGTTTCTCAGGCTGCAAAGCAGTCATTACAGGTTTGCTATTATTTCTCTTTAGCCTTAAAAGGTTTTCTTCTTCCTTTGGTTATATCTATAGGAATAAAGAAAATGACGGTTTGCTCCATTAATAACTGAAGTGCAGAGGGGAAAGATCCTCTAATGTTTAGGTAAATGGCCGTTGTTTGTACCATGCTTGAATCTCATTTATGGAGTTGTATCATCATGCTTGGCTTCCTGACCAGAACCACCAAAAAACATTCATGCCACCAGTGATTAATATATTGTTATTCTCCACGTTTTTCAAAAATATTCTTTGACAGATGCATGTAATATTGTGCTGAAAATGTTGCTAAAATTCCTGTGCACTATTGTTTCTGTGTTTCTGAGCATTTCCTCTATCTTTTGAAGCTGCAAACTTGATTTCTTGTGCATTGTAAGTATAATTTTATTGCTTTATCAATCAAACCGTTATTTAAGCTGGTCCATGCATCTGTTTGTAATAATCCAAGAAATTTATTTTGGAAAGAAGTTGTTTTTTTACTCTTGTTTAAGTTTGTGACTCTTATTTTAGTTTTAATATTTATTTGCTAATACCAGGCAGCCTTTCCAGCACAAGAAAAGAGATTAGATGCTTTAATTCTTTGTACAAGTGACATATTCATTTATTTGGAAGAAAATCTGAAGCTCACACCGCATAGTATGTCTGATAAAGCTGTTGCTTTGGATGAATTGGAAGAGATACACCAGCAGGTATGCGTATAGGTTCTCTCCATAGTCCATGGTGGAGTTCATTATTCCTAATTTTTTGGTTTAGAGTGTCGGTGTTTGATGACTGACAACACGAAGCAAGATTCTTCTTCTTCTTCTTTAATTGAAGAGAGTGATACAAAGGGGAAAAAATGAAAATAATTACAAGTCTGTTTTACGAATGGGAAAAAATGACATGTCTATTTTTATTTCAATTTATAAATAATCCCATGTCTACTGGAGGCAAGTTTTGCTAGGATTCTTTTGTCAGTGGTGGAATTTTGTTTCAGGGATTCCTTTTGAAGCCACTAGTTATGAATATTATTGTATCTCTAATGCTGTTACTTGTTTGTTATTTTATTAATATCTGTATTGGAAAGTATTGCCATCGTTCATTTTTGTCTTCCTGAATTCTACCTCTGGTTTCCATGGGTGCAGGTGATTTCTTCGTCTTTGTTGGCATTGGCTACTCTCCTAGATGTCTTAGTTTACCGGCAATTAGAAACGCCTGGCTTTGAGAACATAAAAGCAGAACCAAAACATGCTTCAAAGGCGAGGGCTACTGCTATTTCTTTTGCTGAGAAGTTGTTCTCCAGCCATAAATATTTTGTGGACTTTCTGAAGTCTCAAAACCCTGCTATCCGGTCAGCTACATACTCATTGCTAAGGAGCTTCATTAAAAACATTCCTCAAGCTTTTAATGAAGTAAATATGAAAACTGTTGCTGCCGCAATACTTGGTGCCTTTCAAGAAAAAGATCCTTCTTGTCATCCATCTATGTGGGATGCAGTGTTACTGTTTTCTAAAACATTTCCTGGCAGTTGGACTTCGTTGAATGTCCAGAAAATTATACTCAACCGATATTGGAATTTTCTTAGGAATGGGTGCTATGGATCTCAGCAGGTTTCTTATCCAGCTTTGATCCTATTCTTAGACACTGTGCCTCCTAAAGCAATAGCGGGAGAGCTGTTTTTTCTCGATTTTTTCCAGAACCTATGGGCTGGGAGAAATTATACCCATTCTTCAAATGCAGACCAACTTGCATTTTTCCGAGCATTTGAAGAATGTTTTGTATGGGCATTGTGTAACGCATCAAGGTGAGAGTATGTTTTCTAGTGGCATTTCATGTTTTGCTGTATAACTACTAGTGTATCCAGTATATGTGTAGTTCTTCTAATTCTAATTGTGTTCTTCTCTCTGATATCAGATACTGTGATGGTGTTGACTCTGTTTGTCGTTTTCGAGTTACTCTTGTTGACAATGTTCTGGTGAAACTTTTGTGGCAAGACTACCTGTTTTCTGTTGGCTCCAAAAATCAGGAAGGAGTTGTGGGAACGCTGAATATTAAGTACCCAATGAAATATTTGCATGAGTTGGGAAGATGCATTGTTGAAATTCTTTCAGGTATTTATAAATTGGAACCTGATCTACTCTCTACTTTTTGTGCGGCATTTGAGGAGAACTGCCTTGGGATATTTCAGCCAGCAGGAAGTAGCGAGAGATCCACTGAGAATGTTGAACAGGTCATCAAATTTCTATTATTACTAGAGCACAGCGTAATTACAAAAGGTGAAGCTTGGCCCTTGGTGAATTTAGTGGGGCCAATGTTGGCGAAGTATTACGCGTTGATAAGATCACATGTAAGCTATTATTGCACTAGCTTTGAATATGCTTGAGTTGGAGTCTTATGTTATTGAGTACTTTTATGAATTTTGAAAAGGGAGGAAAATTATGCTCAAACTCAACTAGGTAGTCAACCTTGAAACTTTAGGTAGATTCATTCTTCTTCTTTATTTTGACTAGAATCCCTTTTCTTCTTGCTGTTTTCCATTTCAAATATCACCAAGGATCCCACACCTCATTTTGCATCTCACAACTGCAATCCCTATCCCTTCTAGCTGTCTCCCTTGTGTACCCTTTCTAAGACCATAGTACCTCTGGAACAATAGAGTTCATTGTAGCCTTAGAGATGGATTCAATTTCCCCCGAACAGTCTGTGGTTATGTAGCATATAAAGAATATTCTTTTATGAAATGGTTAACAATTACTTAGTTGAGTTGGATTAGCTATTAAGAATTTTAAGTAATTTTTTGTTGAAGAAGTATTTTTAATCGGGATTAACTTAGGCAGTCAAGGTCTTGCTTCAAGTTTTTTTTTGAATATCAATCAGTCCCGAACACTGTCAGTTTTTTTTTTATAATTGTTGTATTTCTCAGAGAAAGGTTTGTTAAGAATTTATGGAACTAGAACTGCATGCCAGCAAATTTCTATGTGAGCTCTTGTTCTGGTGTCATATTGAGCTTTTGCATCCGCAGGTTTTTATTTTTTTAATGATTTATACATATACATGCTTTAACTCCAAATTTATCTTTTGGGTATCAGGATACACCGGATGGTCTGAGACTTCTATCAGTTGTAGTTTCAATATTTGGACCACGTAAAGTTTTTCAAGAACTTACTATCCACAACATAGAGCATACCACTCAGCTTTCTTCTGATGGGGACAGGGAATTGAAGCCTGAGCGCTTTATGAACATGTTCAAGGAAATATTTGTTCCTTGGTGTTTGCATGGAAATAGTTGCTCTACCAGTGCTCGTCTGGATCTGTTGCTTGCATTGCTTGATGATGATTTTTTCACTGAGCAGTGGTGCGCTATTATCACATATGCAACTAAGCTAGAATACTCTGAGTCTGGGACTGGGTCCCTTGATTCCAACCAAATATCTGTATTGGCAATGCTCCTAGAGAAATCAAGAGGTCACATTATGAGGAAGATGGCGGATGAGGACTCCAATAGTCGGCAAGGCTCTCGTCCAGACCACTGGCATCATGAGCTTCTAGATTCAGCTGCTGTTTCTATTTCCTGTTCTCTTCCACCCTTCAGGACTTCTGATGCTAGGTTCATGTGGTATGTGAATTAGGACTTTTGAAGTTTATGCTGCATCTATTTATTTTGTTGGTTGAGAACTCACAGTTTTTGAGATGGCTTTATGTCTACTGTATATTGGTAATTTTAGCTGAACCAAGTGCTTCCTAATATTTGAAAATGAGTGGAACTCAGTAAATGATTATTATTAATTTTGAGCTCCTCCTTGTTTTGGTAGAGACTGAAGCAATTCACAACTAAAATCTTAATTTATATTTTTCAGTTCAAGTATAAAACTAAATTAAATCCTTCTTTAAATAAGGTTATTTGTTTTATTTAAATTTTCGATTTTCTGGTAAAATGAAATTTACATTGCTCAAAAAATGGAAGTTAGGATCCAGCATATTAAATTAATTGAAATAATAGATAAAAAGTAAAAAACATGAAGCTATATGCCTTGAACAGATTCTTTTGTCAATGTCTTAGAAAGTTGTGCAATGGAATACTTGAAGTGAAATGTCAAAATTTCCAAGAAAGGCATGAAATTGGTGATTTGAGTTTTTCTATTCTGCTTATTGCATACTTACGACTTTCCTTATTTGCCTATCTGCAGTGCTGTTCTCGGTGGGTTGAAAGAAGATGATCAAATTTGTTTTGTGTCCAGAGATACGTTGATCCTGATATTTGAGGAGGCCTTCAAAAAGTTGTTCGCTTTTATTCTGCAGTCTTCTTTCTCTTGGGTTAGGGATGCAGGTTCTGTATTAGCCGCTGAGGCAAAAGATGCTGGGCTAGAATTAGAAAGTTCTATCAACATAATTGAGATGGCTCAGTTTGCCCTTGAAGTACTTGATGGCAGTTTCTTTCGCCTGAAGGCTCTTGGTCAGGAAACTGGGCTAGTTTCAGCTATTTTTGCTGCCTTGTTTATTATTGACTGGGAGTTTGCAATATCATTGGACAACATACTTGTTAATGAATCTAAGAGAGAAACTAAGGCCAGGTTGGATTTTAGCAAATCTGTGCATATTTTCCTTGGTAACATAAGTAATCAATTCTGGAGAGGCCTCTGCATAGATTGTCGAAGGAGATTGGGTGGGATTTTAATTCAGACTGTTAGGTCTGCTGTCTTCTTGGAAGAGGTATTAAGTGCTGATAAAGTTGCATCTTTGTGCTGCTTGTGGGTGCTTCAAGTTCTTGAAAGTCTCTGTCAGGATCCGTATGAAGAACAAAACGTGTTGGACCAGCTTCTATGTGAGGATGACAAGTGGCCTTTGTGGATCATTTCAGATATCAGCACCTCAAATCGATCAGCTTCCTTTCGTATTCGAAACATATCTGCAGATATTGCTGTGAGTGGTGATTTTTTTAATGATTGCTTATAAGATTAGGATAGTTATATGTTATTTGATTGCCCTTCTTTTATCTATATATGCTCTGCTCATTTCTTCTCTCCATTATATCCCTTTGCGGGGACAAACTTCTAAAAGAGACATGCTCTTGTCTGATCTTTTTGGAGAGATGCTCCTCATGGCATATGTGATCATTACTCTTTATAATCTAGTTATCATATTCACAATGGGCAATGTCTCAATGCCAACTTTTTCAGAGGGCTCCTGGTTTATTGTTTGCCTGACTTGTTGCGCAGTTTTATCTATTTGCCACTTGACTTCTCTGTTGCTGTTCACCTATTTATGGACTCTGTTCTCAAGCAGGCACCCTAGATCTATTAAATTTCTGTCCTCAGATTCCATATCTGATGTTTTTTGTGAATTTTGGCGAGGAAGGATCTCGCTGTAAGCATGAGTTGGTACTAGGTTTTACATCCTTGTAAAGAAAGATAAGTCGGATTTTGTCTTAGCTTTAACACTGGTATCACTACCCGTAATATACTGATGCTGATTTACATTAAAATCATCTACAGCAGTTCTTAGATTTTTCTTTCATTTAACTGCATTTAAGGGCTAGATGACTTATAATTTGCAAACACGTATCACCACATGCAGGCATCTCGAAATCAGAAGTTTGTTTCTTTAATTGACAAGCTTATCCTCAAAATGGGGATTGACATGGTAGTTGGCGGTTATGCTTCACTTACTCCATCCAAGGAAACAACAAAGGAAGAGGTAATTTCCCGAGCTTGGCTTGCTGCTGAAATATTGTGCACATGGAAATGGGCAGGGGGTAGTGCTGTATCTTCTTTCTTACCTTCACTGTCTTCCTATGCCAAGAGCTGCTGTTCTCCCCAGGATAGCTTGTTGGATTCCATTTTTGACATTTTACTTGATGGTGCTCTTGTTCTTGGTGGAAGTGGTGTGCAAAGTTTTTTCAATGTTTGGCCTGTTTCAAGTGATGAAGTGGAGGGTATTGAATCACCCTTCTTGAGAGCTCTTGTATCTCTTCTATCTACGTTGTTCAAAGATAATATATGGGGAATAGATAAAGCTATGTCAGTGTTTGAACTTCTTGTTAATAAACTTTATATTGGTGAAGAAGTGAACACAAATTGCCTGAAGATTGCACCTCTACTTGTGCACGTTCTTGTTCAACCATTAGATCCGAGAAGAATCAGATATATTGGTTCTAGTGGAGATGATCAACCTAGTTCTCTTCAGCAAGATCTTATGCAGGATACCATGAAGGATTGGCTCCAAAGGACCCTGTTGTTCCCTCCTTTAACCACATGGCAAATTGGAGAAGGTAAATACATGCTTTTCTCAGATCAAATTTTATCATCGTATGAGTGGCGAGTTACATTTATCATTGTATTAAATGGTATACTATATCAAATCTTGACTAATGGACTTTATGTTTGAGGTTTAACATTTTGGGATCTTTTAGTGGTCCGGCTGCCTTTGCGTTCCCACATGCATCATATAGTTCATTAGTAATAGTGGTGTATATTCTCATTTAGTAATACTGTTACTTATTATTATTATTATTATTATTTGTGTAGATATGGAAGACTGGTTTCAATTGGTTGTATCTTGTTATCCTTTGAGCACAACGGGAGGGATAAAAGCACTGAAGGTTGGAAGAGACGTCAGTCCTGCAGAGAAGAAACTTTTGCTTGATTTATTCCGTAAGCAAAGACTTGGAATTGGTGTATCGGCTGCTACCAATCAGCTCCCTGTGGCGCAAATGCTGCTATCAAAGCTAATGGTTGTTTCGGTCGGCTATTGCTGGAAAGAATTTAACGATGAGGATTGGGAGTTCGTATTATCTAATTTGAAGCGTTGGATTCAATCGGCAGTTGTGATGTCAGAGGAAGTTGCTGAAAATGTGAATGATATTATCATTGATTGCTCTGTTTCTGATAACGTGGACGTTGTTGTTAAGAAGCTGGAGCATATTGTTTTTGTTTCAGACCATTTTCCAGTAAATATTGCTACAAATGCCCTTCTAGAATTTTCTCTGTTTTCTGGA
>JAYMTT010000425.1:0-13346 GCA_036898025.1 Hypseocharis bilobata
GATTATGAATGACCTTAACAGTGTTGATAGGGTACTCGTTAGATTTTTCCTAATAAAAAAGATAGAACAAAACCAAAACTGTTCAAGTTACACAACATAATCACTAATCATTTAACATTATAGAATTAGATTACAATAATTTTTCTCATAAATCTCTAAGACCAGAGAGATTATTCACTAGGTCACCCTTCAACGTCAAGTTAACATGCTCACGTGGTACAACATGGTAATCAATACATTATACTTGAACAATTTATCCAACTAAGTCTTTTTGGCCTACAAGTTCATGTGGGTGGATAAATTGGGTATGAGTAATAAGCGTCATAGGTGAAGCACCCAATTGGATAAAGTTTTCAAATGTAAGCTATTTATTCACATATTTTACTACATGAACGTGATAACGTGAGCAGACTCCCTTAAATAGTCTTCTTTTGATTTATAATCAAACCACCTACCCTCAAGTACCATATTATTAATTGTCTCCATAGACATTAATAGCTTAACGTTTAATTTTATTTTTTAAAAACTTAACAGGGTGTTGTAAATACATTTATGGATTTTTATAAAAAAAATACATATGTTTTGGTTAACTATCGGGTATTCAAAACTCACGGCTACTGGTCTAATTTATATGGATTCGCGTTGAATGGGTCCATAAAAGGGTTAAAACACTCCCTAGTCCTTACCAAATTTTAAATATTCTTCGTACTCAGAATTCGATCCGGAGGAAATTTTTTTTAAAAAAATACATTTTAAGGATAGATAATAATTGTGTCAAAAAAAAAAAAACAAGAAAATTATAGTGTAATTAGGCAATGAAATTGTCAAGTTAGCCCTTGTCTGTGTACATACAATGCTCCGTAAGGACCATAACCCAACTCAGAAAAGGAGAATGCTAACACAACACATCACAATACAACAGTGACAAAGCAAGCTTGCTTTGAATCTCTGTATCTCATCATCATCATCATCATCATCACAGTGTGTCACTGGCTCTGTAACGTCAACGACGACGACGAGTTTCTCTTTCCATCAAAGCGACACGAAACAGAGACGAGACGAGAACAAAAAGATACACAGAACAAGCAAGCAAAGAGGAGACCCACCTCACCTCACCTGCTAAAACCTCAGATCGATCCTTTCTTTCTTCTAACTCTGACTCCTTTTCCTCCCGATTCTCTCCTTCTCACCCAAGTAGGTTGCTCACATTTTTTTTCCTTTTTCTTAATCAATTTCATGATCTCTCCGCTCTTTTTGATTTGAACCCTAATTTTAATTTTCGAGGGTTGTTTGTTTTGGGCCTGCCCCTTCGTCTTATTTGGATCGGTTCTATACGCTTTAATTTGGTTAATTTGTTGCTTTGATTGTTTCAGGACTCGTCTTTGAATAGGGAAGATGGATTTGGTATCTGGGTACAAGGTAAATTTTCTGCTTTTCTTCAACTTCACTCTGTTATTGTTAATTTCTCAGTGCATGATTGATGTTAATGTTGTGTGCACTGCTGAGCAGAGGGGTGTTTAGTTTTTAAGCTCATTGTTTATGTTATAGTTCACAATTTCATGCTATTTTCTTGCCCAAATATCAATATGGTATGTATCTCCAATTTAGAATTCGGGGAAAAAGAAATGTGTAATTACAAGCAGAAAGATAATGCCCGGAGGATGCTATTCAGTATGGAAAATTATAGTGAGTTAAGTAAGAGGCTTGGATGTTTGCTTACATATTCTCTGGAGTGGAATTTTTATGGGATTTGGATTACTTTATGTGACGCTTCAGGTGTACCTTCCAGCCAATGTCTTGAACTGAACTTGCGAATGTGTGTGAGCGCAATGCTAGATGACAGGTCACATCACAGAGTTTTCGAATAAGTAATTACGTACTAGCTAGCAGCTATATGTATAATGATACTTGCACCTAGATGATCGGTTGTTAAAGTTTTATTGTCAGTGATATGACTGCCTTTTGTCTGCATCGTTTTACTTCTTTACTGGATGCCTTCTCCTTTTTTTTTCTATGAGCTACATTAGAATTAAATATATTGTACGTGGATTTAGTCGTGCATTATTTTGGTTTGCATTTGTGTCAAGTTACAGAAGAAATTTAGTGTCAGTTGTCTTTTTCTGTTTTGTAATCTACTCTAGTGTGTAATAGCTTTATGAATTCTTGTGCAGGGGGTTGTTGGTCTCGTATTCGGCAATGATAACTCTGCTTCAAATGAAGATAGGTAAACTGTCTTCAAGTTTACCATAGTTTTGAGTTTTAAGACATCTTTTTGAGTGTGGGTGATATGATCATGCATGGTATGCTCCATAGAGGGTTGACCATGATTCAAATACATAGAGATCGCATACAATGTGGCCAGTGGGATTTAAATGGATATATTTTAGTTCATACGAGCTTATAGTGAGTGAAATTTCTCGTTAAATGGGAGAGAAGTTTGGAATTACATGTGTGAAATTTCTCGTTAAATGTGAGAGAAGTTTGTGGTGGCAGTATCTTCTCCCATCACTAGCTAAGAACTTAGATCTGATAATGAAATGTAGGATATTTTGAGTCTCTCTCTCTCTCAGCAATGTTTCCATGATTTCATACTTCTCTGGTGTGTTTAATACAAATATTTTTGTTCACTATTGCATTACTTAATGCTCGCCAAGTTATCGCAAATTTGCTATTCTTTAAGCAACTTCATCAATTAGATAGCTTCTGGATTGCATTCACATTCTCCAGATTGCATTCCGATAATAAATATGTCAAAATAAGTTTTCTAAAAGTAAAATAAAATTTGAAAATATTGCTTGGTGCATAGATCATGTAAATTAATTTTTTAACCATTCACGTAATATGTTTGTAAAATTTTATTCAATCCCTTTAGAATTTGAGTAGTATATAGAAGATAGTTATGTTAAAGCATATATATTGATACATACAACAATACTTGAAAAGTGTGCAATTGCTTATAATGTCTATGCCACAATCAGCTATTGTATTATGTATATATGCCTACTTCTTGAAATTATCGTTCTCCTTTGTAATATGCGTAATGAAAATATTTTGAAATGAGTTCATCAAAAAGAAATTGTATGACTAAGATGCATTCTTAGAATGCAAAACAAACTGGCACTTTATATGTTAGTACGTGAATTAATTTGCAATACTTAGACCTATTATGCAACATCATTACTGTAGGAATGACATACTCGATACTATCAGCAAGTTAAGGAGTTTTGTACCCAATGGTACCTGCTCAATGGACTACAATGGTGATTGGAGTTGCCGAATCACATGTTCAAACTTCATTAGCTATCATTTAGGCATTTCTTTTTTATTTTATAACGTAAATTGTATTTTCAATTTCAAATTAATCACGGTTCTCCTAGTTCCAGAACTGCGGTTAGGATTATCTAAGCCATATGTTTTGGTTCCTTTGTGCTGTTTTTTTGTTTACTATTGTTTCATTAGTTAGCTCAGCTCAACTACATTATACTTTTCGTCTCCTGTTTACTTAGTCATTTTCTCTTTCCAGTTAGGCACTTACATTATGTATCTAATTAATCCATTTTGTTGTTTGCACCAATAGCTATGTAGAACGCTTGCTGGACCGGATAAGTAATGGTGTCCTGGCAGAGGACAGAAGAACTGCTATTGTCGAGCTTCAGTCTGTTGTGGTGGAGAATTGTGCTGCACAACTAGCATTTGGGGCAATGGGTGAGTGCTTCCTTTTTTATTTTATAAATTACCTTAGTTCTTGTCTCATCTTTGTGATTTATAACATTTTTTATATGCTTCGGTTGCAGGCTTTCCTGTTATCATGGGTGTCTTGAAGGAGGAACGAGACGATGTTGAAATGGTTTCATATTCTCTTCCATGTTATATACCATATTCTATGTTCTTAGTTCACTACGTTTTTGAAAACTTTGTATGGCTCTTAGAGAAAAACTAAGTGAGCACTGAACAAGGAACTTCAGATCTAAAATTCATTATTGTTAGCTTCTGCACAATTTGGACATATCATCACTCGCTAAACAGTACTAATATAATTGATGTCAGGAAGAAACTAAATATGCAAAAAAATTTGAGTTGTTTAAGGATCCTGAAACTTATTACTGACTATTATGTTAAATAAATTTTAACATATTCTAGTTAGCAAAGAGCAGTTTTCTTTGGCAAGCAACTCCAAGCTTTAGTATGTAGGTATGTTAAAACATAATGGGCTTGTTTAGTTTTCTTTCAAGATTCTGTTTTACAAGCTGGGCTATTTATCCTAGGCTGACAGTTCAAATAGTACAAAAATCTTTTATTATTTTTTAACTAATTAATGTCTGATCTGAACTTCTTTAGCCTCATATACATAAATCCTTTTTGAGCATTTTACAACGTAATATTATTAGATTATTAAGATAGTTTTGCAGTTTTTAGGGTGTGCAATTTGTTCTTTTGAGCTTTATTTCCTTGCTGTGACTGATTATGATACAACTTGTTGTCCTGTCATTTAATTTGTTTCAGTTAAATAGCGTGAATATTAGGATCTGTCTTTGTTGCCCTGACATGGTTGTTTGTTGTGCTTTTTGCCCTGTTTTCTCATGAGCTAGCATGATTATGAAAAACTTATATATCCATCCATTCTATTTGTGCAGGTTCGCGGTGCTCTAGAAACTCTTGTAAGTGCTTTGACTCCCATTGATCATGCAAAGGGGCCAAAGAATGATATCCAACCAGCTTTAATGAACTCTGATTTGCTTTCCAGAGAGGCAGAAAACATTTCTCTTCTTCTCAGTTTGTTGGTGAGATTTTCTATTTATATTTGCAAATTACGACATCTTGAGAATGTTATATTTGGATTCTTTATTTATTTATTTACTGTTGCAGTCAGAGGATGATTTTTACGTACGATATTATACCCTCCAAATTTTGACAGCTCTTCTTACAAATTCTCCTAATAGGTATTTACTGTTATGGCCTTTATCTTTCTTTTATTGTACATTTTTGACTCATCAGTCATGCTAGAAAAACTCTTGCTAAGTTCTTGTTCAGGTTACAGGAAGCCATTCTGACCATTCCTCGTGGCATAACCCGGCTGATGGACATGCTTATGGATCGTGAGGTGCTAAGCTTGTTTACTTATTTAGTAGTATTCTTATAACCCTTTGTTTAACTTTACTATAGGCTTGCTTCTTTAGAATTGAATCTTGGGAAGCCTCATGATTTTCCCTTCTTGAGGGTCCTATTTTATTAAACTTTTACCTTCCAAGTGAACAGTTGCAAAGGAAGGTCTTTATATTTAAATACTTACTAATAAGGCCCTAAGGACTTCTGTTTGTATGGAAATTTTCAAAGAATGAAAACATTGAACTATAGTTTGATCGCTTATTCGTCGCCTTTTGCTGTAGTTGTTCAGTCTCTTATATTGATTGTGGTTGCTTTATAGGTCATTAGAAATGAGGCCTTGCTGCTACTTACATACTTGACCCGTGAAGCTGAGGTGGGCCTTTTACCACCCACATGTTTTTTCCTTATACTTTTCCTTCTTAAAATATATGTTCAATGTTTTGTACTAATATATGTAATTTGATGATTTTAGGAGATTCAAAAAATTGTGGTCTTTGAAGGTGCTTTTGAGAAGATCTTTAGCATCATTAGGGAGGAAGGAGGTTCTGATGGTGGTGTTGTTGTGCAGGTGTTTTATTGCCACTCGTTCTTATATTGTATTTCACCCAAGTTGTTTTTAGTTCAAATCCCTCTTTTTAGTTTGTTTGCTGATATGTCACTTAAAAACTGAAGTGGCTTTTATTATCTGAGCTCTTACTCTGTTTGCGTCATTTTGATATGTACATTTAGATTCTTTAGTCTTTTCTACTAGCCGTGCAATCCAAGTTTATGATATTTTGTCCCCCATCTTGGCCATCTTAGGTTATGGATTACCAAGGTAGATTTTTTTATTGTTTTACTTTTTTGTATTTTTAAGCTTTAAGTGCTTTTGTTTCATTTTTAGTGATTTGGTATTTGGATGAGACAGCTGCTTCTGTAAATAAATATACTGACTCTATGAATATGGATGGGGATTCTTCTCTTAATGGCATATTATTGGACTTTGACATTTGTGAGCTATTTATTCAATTGAAGATGATATTTGTGATTCTTCTGTTTTATATTTCTGCAAACTGTGTTATTTCTGTGCGTAATTATGCTGATCCGTGACCAACAAGCTGAACATTCTGGTTAAGTAGAACATGAATAAAGATATTGTGTATTCATCATCGTTGCTTTTGGTATTCTACTTGCATGCATATTCTGATTTAGTATCATTGTTTTGCCCAGGACTGTCTTGAATTGTTGAACAATCTTCTCCGCAACAATACATCTAATCAGGTTTGTGTAATTTGTTGTTTTTGTTATTGCAGTTTATGCATGAGGTTTTGTCCTGGTACTAACATATAAGTATATCTGGTTTAGATACTACTAAGGGAGACAATGGGCTTTGACCCTTTAATATCTGTATTGAAGCTACGAGGAAGTACTTACAAGTTAACCCAGCAAAAGGTTAGATACTCAAATGTTTGCAACTTTATATGAATGCTGTATTTTGCTAGCACACAAGCCTTACTGGTCTTTTTTTGTTATCTTTGGAACAAACACAATGCCAGTAGACAATTAATCTACTCGGTGCGTTAGAAACCATTAACTTGTTAATTATGGGAGGTGTAGCGGCTGAGCCTGGAAAAGATATTGTCACCAATAAAACAGTCCTTGTTCAGGTATGTTACAAACTTGACATCTGCTATAATTAATGATAAATAAACGCTATCAATTTCAGGTATCTTACTTTGAGTTGGATTGATTGTAGAAGAAAGTACTGGACCATCTTCTAATGTTGGGCGTTGAAAGCCAATGGGCTTATAAAGTGCTTGCTTCAGACTCTTCCAAATTTCTACCTGTTTACTTGAGAAATTGTTCACTGTCTCAGGCATTGCGTTGCATTGGTGATTTGATTATCAGTCATCCCAAGAATCGTGATGTGCTTGCAAGTAAATCTCTTGGAGAGGAGCCACAAGTAGAACCTGCTCTGAATTCTATTCTTCGAATTATTCTACGATCATCTAGTATGCAAGAGTTTGTTGCAGCTGATTATGTATTTAAGAGCTTTTGTGAGGTTGATACCTTGTATTTTCTCTTCCTTTTGTTGATTTCTTTGAATTGGCTTCGTGGAAATGCATTACTTAGAGGCTAGAATTCTTGCACGTGTGACTTTACTTCTTTGTATTTACTTTTCAATTGTCATTGTCTAACTTGTTTTTAATTTTTGTTCTGCCCCACATCTGAATAGAAAAATGCTGATGGTCAAACAATGCTAGCATCCACATTAATTCCTCAACCGCATGCTTCTGTTGAGGAAGATGTGAGCATGTCATTTGGAAGGTTTGTTCCTTCAACATAATTTCGCTACAGTTTTCTTATTTTCTATCATTGGGTCAATCTTTAGTCTATTCAACCAGATAAAGTACTGTGTTTCTTCAGTTTTTATTTTGCTTAAAGATACAACTTTGATCATTATCAGAAATTTTCTCTGGCAGTATGCTATTACGTGGTCTCACACCGAATGAACATGATGGTGATCTGGAGGTAAGATAATACTTCTAATATTTCATCCTAAATAGTGGTCTGCGCTCCCTACAACACAGCCATCTGAAACTGTAAATACACAAGTATTGCGTTTTTCTATTTGTTTTGGTGCTTGATGTGTGAACTATCTGGCTAATATTTTTAAATTGCAGACTTCTTGCAGAGCTGCTAGTGTTCTTTCTCACGTACTGAAGGACAATATCAAGTGCAAGGAAAGGGTATACACTAAGATTCTTTAGTCTTTTTATTTTTTTTTCTGATCATATTATTTGGTCATTGAAATTTAATAATAGAGGATGATTGCTTCTGCAGAGTTGTTTGCAAGCTTGTAGTTCGAACTTGGCAATGATTATTTGCATATATCCTCCATCCCTTATTAGTTGAATACTTATTTTCTTGTAGTAAGGCTCCTCTTATTTCTTTTCCCCAAATTTTCTGGTTTTTAGCTGGTGGAAGTTACAAATCAATGAAAAATGATCCCTAAAATAGGGAAAACGACTTCTACATTTCAAACGATGAAGTCATTTTCTGCAGCATTGGGTCCTCGCTCACATTCAAACCATCCCTTTTACGCCTTCTTCTTCTTCCAAGTCTTCAAACCCACTGACTTCGTCTCCAAATCTCGATTGAACTCAATTCTGATTCCATTTACCCTGTTCTTTTGTTGCTAAAGAACCTTGTATTCTGTGTGCAGAGTAATCCCCATCCCATGCATTATTCAAGTCTCTATTATGCTTCTTCTGAAGAACTCATCCTTAAAAAGCGTTAATAATTATATCAAAAAAGAAATCCTTGGGCAGAGCACATTGAATTCTTAGCAACTATCACCTAAGCCCTCAGATTTCTAGAAAAGTCGTAGTAAAAGAGAACAATAACAGAAGTGTTAGTCCAGGAAGTTATTCCCTCTCGTTTTCCCCCCAGACAAACTGAGCCTAGGATTTGAAACTTAAATATCAAAAAGTTGGAAAAGTTAATATAATTTTTTGTTCTAGCCATCGCATTATCTTTCATCTTATGTAAATTGCATTTCTCCTCACATTTTAGTGGTTGGCTGATATACTTTATCCATATGCTATTTGGTAGTTGTGTCAATGTGTGACAAAATGCACAGCTCTTTCCCTTGGCGAGATTCGCATGTTTTGGCTTACCAGTGTCCATTGTTCTTATTACTTATATCTTCTTCGCACCCTTCTCTCTCCTTAAGCATGAAAAGAAAGAAAGGCCTCATTTAACCCAATAGAAAAACTTAAAAGACTGCTTTCTAGTTGTATATTTTTTTTAGTAGGGAAAATGGTCTCCTGTTTATTAATATCTAATCTTAGAAGAGAACTTGCAGGTTCTAAGTATTGAACTCGAGGCACCTACGCCTTCCTTGGGGGCCCCAGAGCGACTGATGCACCGTATAGTGAAATACTTGGCTCTTGCCTCTTCCATGAAAAACAAAGATGGGAAGTCGAGTACCGCTAGCAACTTATATGTTGAACCAATTATCTTGAAATTGCTGGTAACCTGGCTGGCTGATTGTCCTAGTGCAGTGCACTGCTTCCTAGATGCACGTCCTCACCTTACATATCTGCTTGAATTGGTGTTAGATGCATCTGCAACTGTGTGCATAAGGGGGTTGGTGGCAGTTCTTTTGGGAGAGTGTATTCTCTACAATAAATCTAGTGAAAGTGGAAAGGATGCTTTTACCGTAGTTGATGCCATTAGCCAGAAAGTTGGGCTTACATCGTACTTCCTGAAGTTTGATGAGATGGAGAAAAGTAATCTCTTTTCCTCGGCAAAACCTGCTAATTCCCGTAAACCATTGACTAGATCAGCAGCTGCTAGCATGGCAGAGATTGAAGATGTGGATGAGAATGATTCATCCGATCTGAAGAAGGATAATGATCCAATTCTCTCATCAATACTGGATGCTCCTTTTGTTAACCTTGTTAAGAGTTTGGAGGCAGATATTAGAGAAAACATAGTTGAGGTTTATAGTCAACCCAAGAGTAATGTGACAGTGGTGCCAGCAGAATTGGAACAGATAAGTGGGGAAAGTGATGCAGAATATATCAAGCGGCTGAAATCTTTTGTGGAGAAACAGTGCACTGAGATGCAGGTATGCTGTTTTGAACCCATGTATTTTCTCTGAATCTCTTGCTAAATTTATTTGTTATGATATAATTCGTTTTCATGTGGAGTACAACTCTATTTCTTTTCAATGTGTTCTTGGCACTCTTGTTTTTACTGTAGTGATGTATAGTTTGTCATGATGTAGTTGGTGATAGATAGGATATTACCTCAGATGCGGAAAAACTGTAAATAGAGGAACTGCATTGCAGTATGCAAGTATGCATGTCTTAACTTGTATCGATCTAATGCGATTTCGTGTTGTGTTTTCCTAATTTTTTAGAACCTTCTTGCTCGTAATGCTACTCTGGCTGAGGACCTGGCCAAGACAGGTGGCAGTGGCCATTCCCAACCTGAGCAAAGGGCAGGTGGTGGTTCAGAAAGAGTCCAGGTAGAGATGCTCCGGAGGGATCTACAGGAAGCATCTCAGCGGTTGGAGATGCTCAAGGCAGAGAAAGCCAAGATTGAATCTGAGGCGTCCACGTACAAAAATTTAGCTGGGAAGATGGAATCTGATCTGCAGAGCCTATCTGATGCCTACAACAGTCTTGAACAGGCTAACTTCCATCTGGAAAAGGAGGTGAAAACTTTGAGGAGTGGAGTGTCAACATCTCCAGATATCGAGGCAATAAAGGCTGAAGCAAGGGAAGAAGCTCAGAAGGAGAGTGAAGCTGAGTTGAATGATTTGCTCGTATGCCTCGGGCAAGAGCAGAGCAGGGTGGAAAAACTCAGTGCAAGATTGTTGGAGTTGGGGGAAGATGTGGATAAATTGCTCGAAGGTATCGGAGACGAAACTGGTTTGCCAGAAGATAGTGAAGAGCAGGATGAGTGATGATGGTTGCTAGTGCCTGGCTTTTATGTTTTCTGTCATTGCATATTCGCTGGTTGTATTGACATTTGACACTCACTTCGTACATTTTTGACTTTCAGTTGTACAGTCCCGTGGATTGAATTAGACCTCTTGCAATTGGATTTAAGTTATTAAACTCTTCAAGACCTGCTTGCAATTTTCTATTTATGTCTCTTCTTCTATATGGTCACTGGTGTGGAAATGTTTTTAAAGCATACAACATCCAAACTCATTTGCTTTCTTCCAAAACAAAATTACGTCGAAAACAACAGAAATTTTTACCACAGAGCTCAGTCAATTCCACAACAATTCTGGTCATTATTGAGCCATGACTTCATCTCTTGTTGCTTGTCATGGAAATGACCATGTTAGTACTCCTACCTTTCTCCACCTCTAGGTACTCTATCTTCTTGGCAAACCTCTCAAACAAATCGTCTATGATACCATTTCCAAAATGAGTGGCCAGAAGAGGTTCTGCAACGTTCTTGCCTCTTGCGCATCCATCAAACGTTAGACCTCCCTTCTCATCAATATTGATGTTAGGTTCCCAATTCACTTCAAAGATTTCAAGTCGCCGGACGTCAAAAGATCCTTCCATTTCTATTATACACTTTACTTCTTTTGCAGCAGGTGCATAATATGGTAGATTGAAGCAGTCTAGTTTTGCCTCTTCTATCAAAACCCTGCATTGGTTGATACAACAAATTAACATAAAATTTTCACGTGTTAGTAACTAATGTTTGGAGTAGACTATCCTCATTACCATGTTTATAATAATAATAATAAAAAAGTGGGAGAGAGATCTTTTACCTCTAGAGTCGTGTCATGGAGAGTGTTTCCTAATAACTCCCATACAGTGCATCTGCTTTTGCCTGAAGACTCAACTGCATCGTCGTCTCTGCCAAAAGTGAGGACCATATGGTCTCCGGGGATCATTTCCTCTGCGCGACATCTAAGGAACAACAAGAAATCCTGCTCAAATTGGTCTATACAGAATAGGAACTTGACTTTGCTATGTATATGTTCCCTTTGTTTAATGGAGTTCCTGAAGATTTGCTCATTAGTTCTTTAGGAACCTGACAGTCAATGTATTAATTGTTAAACACAAAAAGAAAGAACCATGAACCCAAGATTTAGTGTCTAAATCAAGCATGTTATACAAAAACCATGACTAGTAACCTGAGAACGCCAGTGAAGACTGTAAGAGGATTGGACAAAGTGAAGAGAGCGGTCAGGAAAGAGCCTGCCATAGAAAGAGCCAGGCATTGCTGCTACGAAACATGGACCGAATTCGCCTCCCTTCTCCTTCTTTAGTTTCTCATAGAAGCTATGTAACAACTGAAAAATCGTGTTGTAGTCATTACCTGGAAGGTCATTCAGAAAAACTTGGAACATGGGCGCTTTCAGATTCAATTGATGGCGTGTTACATCAACAACGTCTATGATCTCTTAAACCATTAGAAGGGTGGTGGGTCCTGAAGAACACCCCAAATCTGCTATTTTTAGACACTCTGCAGGCAAGCTGCCAAGACACAACTCCTTCAAGCTCTCTTCTAATATGGGCTTTGCCTTGATCATCACTTCTTTCTGATAAAAGAGAAAAGTGAGAAACTAATAAGAAAAGGAAATGAAAGATATATATATATATAATATTATGCAATTGAATTCCCATAAGCTATAAGGGACAGACTTGAATCAGTGAGTTGTTGGCATAGCTGGTTTCTCCTTCTCCATTCATGCAAAGAACTTGATCTACTTTCATGACTTGGCTAGTACTTGTTTGGATACTGTTTGTGGCTTGTACTTCAGTATGTATACTTTTACCTGAAATCAACAATTGGGTGGTTCCATATTTGTAAGAGATTGTGCTCCTTTTTCCTTGGAGATTTGTTATCATTTTCCCCAAATTTAAATTATAGTTGCATAACAATTATTAGACAAATGTTTGATGAAAAGAAAGTTTCAATTTGAGTGATCAATCACTAATTATGAGACTTCCATCTTTTTGGAAGAAAAAAATATATTCAGTTTATGCAAAACCTAATTTTTTTTCTCAATGTTATAATATACAATAGAAAAATCTTTTGGTAGATCCCTAAAATAAAATTTGTTTCTTTTTTTCCAATTTTATTTGGTGGTTGGGAATTCAATTTTTTTTGGGTAATGATAAATCCACACCCTAGAAGGATAAATCCACACTAATTTGACTATTTGGACAAATATACCCCCACTCTCTTACCAGTTTTCCCTTTGTTTCCTTACCTTTTTCTGTTTTTTCTTTTCGTTTTTTTTTCCAGTTGCTCTCTTTTCACCTTTTTTATTTATTATTTTCTCTCTCCTTCTTCTACCTTTTATCTCCTCTCATTTACAAATTCCGAATCTTATCTGGTTCTCTCCAACATATATAACATCTTCTTTCTTTCTCTTCGCAAACATAACTCTTAAATGGATATTTTTCTTTTGATTACCACCTGTGTTAATGGTTATTTCAATTAAATATTTGCTTGAAAATTTGTTTGATTTTTAAATTCAAAATTTCAAACCATTTTGACAACCAATCTTAAACAATTATTTCATTTTTCTTCTTTTAAAAAAGTGCTATCTCTTGAGTTTGAGCCTTTTTAATTGAAAACACCATGAACCCTCATGTTTTAGTTTCTGCAAAATACATTTATATATAAATATTATGGGTAAATTGCAGATATATACCATGTGTTCTACCACTTTTACAGATAATTACCCTCAACTATTTTGAGCGGCACAT
>JAYMTT010000426.1:0-13345 GCA_036898025.1 Hypseocharis bilobata
GGGCGGATGCCCCGCGCCGCGGGATCGGGGCCCTCGCCGGCGGTGGTGAGCATGGCCGGAATCACCTCGGAGAGTGCCGGGTTCTCGCCGGAATCGAAATTCTCCACCGCGACGAGCCCGGTGTTGAGCTCCTCGAGCTTGTTCCGAATCAACTGCCATTTCACGGAGAAGACTTCGATGGAGTGAGACAGAGAAATGAGTGAAGATATGAGCTCAATGGCTATCTGGGTACTGTTTCCGGTGGGTGTTTCTGGTACTGAGAGGGCGTTTTCTTGTCCCATTTCGATTGTCACTGGATTTGGGACAAACCCATTTTCCGGCGAGGTGGTTCAGATTTTGGTAGAGATCGAAAACTAAGAGAGATAATTATTAGTATTTGGAGAGAGAGAGAGAGAGAGAGAGAGAGAGAGAGAACTGAGAAGAAGGCACTGATTTCGTGCCTAGAGACTTATCTTCTGTTTGTTTTGTATAGTTGAAACAGAATTGGAGTTTAGCGTGCATTTACGAATGTGACCATTTGGGAGTGTGCCTAACAGTGACAGCTCAAGGCGGTGGGAAGAAGGGCATTACTGTCACAGTGAAAAACAAAAATTGAAATTTTCTGTTGGGAGTTAAAGAAAAAAGAGCATATATTTATTTATTTATTTTTGATGGAAAATATTTTTATATATTTATTTAAGGTTGAGATGGACAACAAACTGAGGTAGGAGTCTATCTCTTCTCAATTCTGATCTGATGATTTTGTGGTACAGCAATGTATGCATGAATGGATCAATAATGGTACTTGAATTTTAGGTTTTTTTTTTCTGAAAAAAAGGAGCTGACAATGAAAATACAAGCAGAGTAAATGCATCTTAATTCAACTCTATTGTACATATATGCGTAAATAATGGATCTACTTAGACTGGACCGTTATAATACAATCAATCGATACTGACATGTTCTTTAATCTCTTAACACTTTGATTAATTATTTTTTTTAATGCAAGAATAATGTTCACATAAAACTCAGTGCGTCTTAACAAGTGCTCTTAAACAATCGTTCTTTTTCTTAATGGTTTTGATGTATGGTAGCTCATAATAGTAGATGTAAATCGAACTATCTGGTTTAATGCTTTCATGGTACATTAATAGTTCAATACCATGTATTAGAATGTTATGTTAGTAACAAACATTGTTTGTTAAACAAGAATTGTTTGTTTTTCTCATGGTCTGTGCTAAAATTTGGAGACAATTATGCTTGAGAGGTTTATATATATACTTGATGGTACTAAAACCCTACTGCAAATGGAGAAAACAAGAGTGTCTTGACTTCAAGAAAAAAAAAATGGGGGTGTCATTTCTTTGAATTAGTACCATAAGACAAATTGTCACTGTCCCTTTTTTGTACTTTAAGAGAATCTAAGTTCTGTGTGTGTATGCTACTGCTAGTAAAAATGAACAGAATTTGTTGGTGCCAAATTCTTTAACTTCATCTCACCAACCATAGCTTGTATCAGCAAAAATTAATAAATAGGATGACTACCTTACAAGCTAAAACAGTAAAACTAAATCTATTTTTCTTGTAATTTTTTAATTAGTCTCTTCTAATTTTTGTCAAAATCATATTGAAGACTCATAATGTTCTATTCCAATTAATCAAAACTAGAATCAAGTGACCGAATAATACTTTTGAGCCACCAGCCTATGGGATAGAGTTTGAGCTTTGAACCTAAAACCCTAAAATTATTTTGCGCTTAATTACAAGAATATCAATTATTACTAGCTAGTGATCAGGAAATTGACAAGGACCCAGTTGAAAATTACGTCCTAGAATCTCAATTTAGGGTCGCTAAGCAGAAAAATTAATGCCTAGAGAAAGAGACAGCAAAAGTCTAGATATATATGGACCACCCTCAATAACCATTAACAACACTACTCGATAATTAGGTGAAGAAAAAAAAAAGGACCCTCTCACGATCGAGAGATGCCATTACAGCCCCCACCACCACACCCTATGATTATGTGAACCGTGAAGAGGCTAAGGACAGGCTCTTCTCTGAACCTTCACTACCAACTAATACAAACAAAAGGTGTTTTTTTTTTCTTGTTCTTTTCACTGAAGCTGTGTGTGGAATGTGCATAGCTAGCAAGCAAGAGCCAAAGAAAAGACCCAAAAAAGAAAGAAAAGATGCTAAAAGAAAGTGAAAGAAAAGTAATGACCATCCATGGCATTTTTTAGAGGATAAGCTTTTTGAGAAGGTACTTATGGAAAAAAGATTTTTAGGCGTAAGGTAAAGACTAAAGAACATAGCATCTTCTTACAACTTTGGAACCTCACCACAATGACCCATGATAATTATGAATCTATGATTATAATCTTGTCTATAATTTCGTACTAATTAATGTTGTCGAATTACAGGACAAAATGCTCCCACTATTTTGCTATAACATATATGATCTTGTTGTCAATCGAGCACGCGCGCTTTTATTTACTGTGTTTACAATAATAATTTCGCTTTGTTTATGTTAAAATGGTTCTCTAACTAGACAATAAGCCGGCGACAATCCTTTTTTGTTGTGTGCCAGCTTAAGGCTAATCCTAGAAGTGCTTGCATGTTCATAATTCTTGAAAATGAGTCCCACAATAAGCTGTACTGTGATTTAATAATGATCAGCAGCTTAATTAAGCCTAGCTTTTATACGATCAATAATATATGCATGATGCTGTTGTAATCTTGACCTTTTTCTTCTCTATGTTTCTGAAAATGGGTACTATTATAAGTTGTCCTTTATGTCAATAATGAGCAGCTTAATTAAGTCCATAGACTCTTGACCACACAATTCTTGAAAATGAGTATCATAAGTTGTCCTAAAATATTCAATAAGTAGCAGCTTAATTAGGCCTTTTGTATGTCCGATGAATAGGTAGCAGGATAATTAATCTAGTAATCTCGGTCACAACTTTTGAAAATTAATGACCAGTATAAGTTGTCTTCTAATTGCATAATTAAGCCGCTTAAGGCTTCTTCTAGTTCTATATGATCATTAGATTGCATAATAATCTTTACAATCTTGATCACACTCTTTTTTTCTTTTAAGTGAGCAACATATATAATGTAAGTTGTCTTACAATTCAACAATGAGCAGCTTATAACAATTGTATATCATCTCCAAAAGATTCTTAATAATCACATTTTTATTTTCAAAACGTGTACAGTAAGCTGCCCTATGATTATAGCTTCTATTCTATACGATCAATAGACTTCTTGACAATCTTGTAGCGCGTCTTAATGAATTCTTATTTAAGAAAGAGTGACGTATATAATTCAACGACTTAATGAACTTATTGTCGAAAGAAAAAAGAAAAGCCCCACTTTTCATTTCTTTGCATTATTGAAAATGCTTTTGTTTATTGCTCGAAGTCAATAGAACTAACAATAATTGTGCTCGTTTTCACTTTTAAACTCTCAAAATTAACTTCGTGTGAGAAACAGAGATGGTAATTGAATGCAATTTTGTATGTTGAACAAAAGCTGCAACAAACGGGTACTACCAAGCATAACCATATTGCTTAATTAACTAAGTAGATAGAGCCTATGCCCTATTGTATGGTATTTTTTTAATTTTATTTTGTCCCTCTGGTTGTTCATAAATGCCATATTAAATGTTTGGTACAAAAACCCAACTGTATATTTTGCAGAACAAAGGCAAGAAAGTGATGGTCTGGTTGTAGCAGTACTCTACACATTACATTACACCTTTGAGTGGGCAACAAGGAAAACTCAAAGGTAGAAGCAGCAAGCATGCATGGCTACAAAAATGTCAAAAAATTATTAACCTTAGCTTTGAAGAGAAAGCTACATATAACAATACTTCACTTTCAACTATACTAGATTGGGGGGACAAAGATGACCCAATAACATGTTACAGAATCAAAATTGATAAAATTTAGCAACAGAGAGATTGCTTCATAGGATTTATAATCACTTACTTGGTTAATTAATTTCCATTGTTTATAATTGTCGCTCTAATTAAGCAATAAGTATTTTCATAATCATTTTCCACATTTCTTCGCTGTTCTATCTTATATGTATACGCGTCCAAAATTATATATGTATGTATTATAGTTTTGCATAATGTTTAAGCAAACCAAATGGAGCATCAATTAGATACAAAATCTCACGTACCCAAGTCTGTGTTACAAAATTTCATTACGTACTTAAGCATATTGCTTACACATTTGATTATATGCATAAATAATACTCCCTCCGTTCCTATATGAATATTCACTATACTAAATATAAATTTTTCAAAATGAATGTCTTATTTTCTTTTCAAAAGACTAAATATTGTTGAACTTTCTAAAACACCCATAAATAATTAGTTCTAACAACTTTTGAAGTTTGTTACAGGGGTAGAAAATGGAAAATCAAGAACTAACTAACTTATCATTAATCTTTGCTAAAAAGTTAAATGATCATTCACTTAGCAACGAAGAGAGTAGTGTAGAGTAAACGCAACAACTACAATGCAATTTCATGATCAGTTGAAAACAAAAATAAGATACGAGAATCTGTAAGTTTTGATTGCTTGATGTGATGCATAAAGGATGCTTATATATGTCTAAGTTGTAATGTTGTGTTCTTGTGACTATTGACTAAACCATAAAAAATTAAAAAGGTTTATATATAGTACAAAGGTTGGTGGGTTTTTTTTTCTTCATGTCTGTGAACTATATATCTTTCTATTTAAATAGAGACTACTTGCAACAAGTCAACTAGCTAGTAGCTAGCGAGAAGGACAAATTAAATGCATTTTTCACAAAATTAAAAATTGTTTTCTTAAATATGATAAACATAAAATATATTGCAACTTTTAGTGGTTTGAAGAACTATTAATAACTGAGAGAGCTTGATATCAATTAATGGCCTCTAATTGATATTTTTAATTTTAATTTTTCCTTTCCGAATCTTAAATCAGTAATTAGTAGGAAGTGCTACATGAATTCTTGAGATTCGATAAAAATGTATGAACACCACATGAACAATGTCACTAATACAAAAAATATCCTCGGACAATAAAATCTAACAGACTGCCCCTATATGGACAAATTTACATCAACAAAAAATATTTTATATTCATTTTCGTTTCAAAATTTGATCGAAAATTATTACATTTGTGAAAATGACATGCATGGGTAGGCTCAGGCAGTTGTGGGCATGATTTGGCTGCCCCTTAGACAGAAAAACTAGTCATATGAGTTGCACAACACGTCACTTTGCGTTTTAGTAAAAAAATAATAAGTGTGCCTCAAGTGACCGGTTTTTGCGCATAATGGATAGCCAAATTCTTAATTACTAGTTCTAACCTAATACTTTCCATGCATGTTATGTAAACAAAAATTACAATTTTCTTTGTAATTTTAAAACTAACGTAAATATATGGTGTTTTTTGTTGATGTACTGTTCGAGGTGACAATTTATTGTACTTTACTATTATTCATGGGTGTTGTTTGTGTTAATGACATTGTTAGGTGTCGATACATTTTGTTCAAACTTGATATATTTGCTTCATAGAACTGCATGTCTTGATATTAGTGTTTTCCTTTTTCATAACAAATACAAAGATTTTATGTCTTGATGTTTGAAGCATGCCTAGCTGCATTTGCTTTAAGTGTCTGATACCAAAAAAAAAGCCTCTATCATGATGTACACATTACGACTCCAATCTGTTCTTTTTTAGTTATCTTGGCCAATAAGTATGATAAAATTGTTGGTTAATCATTAACTAAATGTTGTGCAACTTAAATTTCAAGAAAAATGGTCATCGTAACGGAGTTGATGAATATATATGATACATGCATGGGATGAATATATATGATACATGCATGGGACCAGCACCGTGCTCAAAGACTGAGATGATGATTATTATTATCATCATCGGATCCAAAATAAAACGTTGACAGCTTACCTAAATCTTGGTCACATATTGACATAAATAATCTACTATATTTGTAGTATTAAAAGGTTGTTGGAGCAAAAATTGTTCCTCATCTGCATGACACACCATATCAAAATCCGGAATAAAAAGAAGAAAAAAAAATCATTAGAATCATCTCTAATCAATTACTGTATCAATAAACCTAATGCTAGTGTTGTTGACGCACTGGCAGAATTGTGAGCGAAATCATGACCCAAAAAACCCTTTTGGGTTTTATATTAGTTACTAAGTATCTTGCTGACCCAACATTGCTTAATGATGATCTTATCAAAAAATGTGTTCGAATCTGAAATCTCCAATATGAACCATATATAAAAGTAGCAGCTCATGGTTGGTCCATGGATTGCCATAATGCCATAATTACAGAGAAAATCTTTATTGATATTGGAAGGTGATCCAACATCCTCAAAAGCACGTGATTTAAGTAAATTATTGTATATTTGTCTCGACCACATCAAATTTTAGTTACTTAGGAAAAAAAAACACATCAAATTTTAGAAAATTATCCAAGTTCAAACTTGTTTTTTATAGGAAATATAGTAATGAGGTTAGACTATTTCAAAGTTCAAATATTACTGGTCAGGAGGTCAGTGGTATGTCCGAAATCACTCGTCGCTTACACTCACATTTGTTAACTCTTTATACGAGAATAAATTAACTTAAAGACATGCATATGAAGGGCGGGCAAAGGCCGCCCATTTCTGAGCGTCAAGAGATCTCTCTAAATAGTGGTGATCACCAACACATGTTATTAACGTTGAGGAGACTCGAACGGTGAACAACATGTGAACTGTCGAGGCTAAGGAACTCCCTTGCCAATTACACCAATATGCGTTGGGCTTTCATTTTTTTATTTTATTTTTATTTCCACTGCTTGAGTTACACAATAAGCTACCAAAATTCCTAAACCTTGCAGATGTTATTGATAACAAAACAAAATAGAATCATGGTCGAATCCAAAACAAGAATTGGTTCACGTGTAGAGACTCATTGTCACGAATCAAAATGATAATGAACAATGGTAAAAAGCATTTCTTTTTTTGATGTTAAATCGTTGAAGTAACTGAAAGATACAAGCTTGCCATTATGATGTTATGGCTTTTACTTATTCACGATACCTGTGAATCCATAGTGATGTCCTCTCGCTCATGTGCATCCATGTCCTTTCTTGGGCCGATAACCATAAGTATCAGTGTACTAAAATATTTTTAAGGGTATATGTGTAATTATATATCAATTACACGTAATTATATATCAATTTTATTATCGTAAATAAGAATATGTTAACTCTATTAGCGTTAAGCCAAGTATTATCAAATACTTTTACACATAGTAATCATGACAAAGTAACGATTCTCAATAATAAGAACGTTATGAATACGATGTAAAAGATGTTTTATTGATCACCGCCTTGGCCGGCTGAGCTGAAGCCTAAAGGGTGCTAGCTTAGTAGTAGCGGAAAAATTATTTACTAGTAAACTCGTACCAGGTCATCATGCTGATGTTGTAAGACTCGTGAATAAATTAGTAACATGTTAAAAACTTATTCAATATATTTTTCATTCACCAAATGAATTTGTGGGTCATTTGCTTGATAACTTGTCCACATGTAATGTATTGGTTCGTAAGTCACAGTCACATCATGTCATCATGCTGATCTGTTAGGGTACCTTACTGAATAATCTCTCATTAGTAAGGAGTCATTCTATTCATGAACAGGGTTGTTTATTATTTATCTTTTTCATTTTATTGTTGTTATTATTTGATAAGTGGCAGTTTTCTAGATGTTAAATACTAACATGATGTGGCTCTATTGGTAAGGTCTGCTTGAATTCAATAGTGGAAGGTCTCTCTAAGGTTTGGGGGTGGGGCATGTTGAAAAACACTAGTTGAGAAGGGCAATCATGCACTCCAAATGTGATTAGTCTCACACAAAAATAGTATAGAGATACTCGTGATTCAAATAATAAAAAAAAACATATTTTATTATGACAGCGTAATATTTTACATTATAGGATGGTTAATAGATTACCGTACCACCATCATTGCAAGGAAGTCTTTCATAATTTGATTTCTAGCTAGGTTTTCCCATTCATTTTTTTTTTTGATAAATGTAAATTGACTAGATTGAGGTTTTGCTAATATGTATACAATTAAGTCCTCAAGAAATGCTCCAATAGTTCAAGCATTAAACTTCTATAATAGAAGTTTTGAGTTCGAATTCTATTGAATGGAATGGAAAAAATTTAAGAAAAAGAACTACCCTATTGCATAACTCAATAACCCAACGGACTTCCCTGATCAAAAAAAATATGTGTATACAATTACAAGCCCACTTTTGAAATGGGCTGGTTCAGGGTGACCCATGTTTGAGTGGGCTTAACCCATCCTTATGACCCAATAAAAATTGAGTCCTTGTCTTTCCAAAAGCCTTACAACTACAAGTCGGCCCCAAATCAAGCTCTTACAGTCAGCTAGCTCATTCTTTATTATGTTTATAACTTACTAAGAATTAAGAATTCAAACAAATTAAATCCAAGAGCATTTCAGTACTGAGATATAAGTTCAAACTTAATCATAATTCTTGAAGGAATATGATCTTAGAGAGATGAGAACTAAGCTAGTACATTACATGATAAATTCACCAACAGAAGATATTTCCATATGCAATGCAGTCATTTCCACATGAGAGTAGGTTGAAGAACAAATTTTGAAGTCCCACAGGGTCGGTCCGGGTCTTTGCCTGCCTATTTCCACCATCCACTTTGTTAAGTTGTATGTCTGTGATAGGAGTCTCCTCTGCAAAACCTTGGAGGCTGGATATATGAAATCTAGTTTTAGAAACAAGCATGATGATATTGATACACAAAAAAACATAGAAACCAGAAAGCACGCAGATTGAAGAATTTCTTTAAGTTCACAGACAATCTTCTTCAGAGACTTCTAGCAATACAATAAATGACTCGTGGATAATAGGGTAAATCATAATGCATGATTAACAAGCAACAGGACAGGAGTTGAGAACACATTAGAAACACAATGCTAGACATTTTCCCTTTTTCTATTTCCTCTTCCTTCTATTTTTCATGAAAAAACAATTCTAATGTGTGTGTGTGTGTGTGTGTGTGAGAGAGAGAGAGAGAGAGAGAGATAGAGTGAGAGAGCTTACTTCAGTTTTGTAAACTTCAGAGAGTAAGAACAAAAGGCGGGGCATCCCTTCTTGGCCCTGCAACAGATCGATACACATATACTTTGTCAGCATGGCTATCATCGCTCTCCTCATCCTTAATTACTTCAACATTCAACCTCGGCATCTCTCTTGCCAACAGCCTACACCCATTCATTGTAACATTGCAAGCCGACATCCAGAGTGACCTCATAGACTCATATTTCTCCAGGCCAGAGAGTAACGCTGCATTACCAAATGGACAGTCCCTTATCTCAAGTCTCCTCAGTTTTGGACATCCATTCAGCACGCATTGCATCCCCCAATCACTGCTGCCGGCAAAAGCAACCGAAAGGGTTTCCATGTTTTTGGCATACTTTCCAATATGCTCGAATGTCAGGTCAGTCAACAGACCTGACACTGCAAGCCTCTGGAGCTTAGTGCAAGTCTTAACCACTGCACCAAAAGCATCATCCATTGGTTCATTTGTCAGGTAATCTGGCCGGCAAGGAACCATTATGCAGAGACGAAAGTGAGTGAAATCGGGGCAGTTCTGCACAATAGTTGCTACAGCAGCATTAGTCATTTGCCGACAGAAGTAGAGGACATAATGGAGTCTAGGGCAGCCGTAAGATACAGCTAAAAACCCTGATTCAGTCACCCCATGGACAATATCCGGGTCAAAGGGATCAGCAGGAAAGACCCGGAGTTCCTCCAGCAGCGGACAATTAGCTCCAACAGCCTCCAGCCCTTTGTCTTCTACCGTGTCAAGGACCTGTATCAAGTTTTTTGAATTAGAAGTTAGAACTAGCAAGAATTTATTGTTACTGAAAGGCAGCTATTCAAAAAGAAACTCCAATTCTTCAAAATTACAGTTGAAAGCCATCATTAAGTGTACTTAGTGGGGTTGATTGCATATTGTGTTCTTTGGTATAAGAAAACTGAAGACTCATATATTATCAACAAATTGTATGACTCCTCCATAACTTTTAGATAATAAAGGTTGAGAGAGCGGATGAAAAGAGAGAGAGAGAGGTTACAACACAAGGCCAAGAAGGAAAATGATTTTGCAAATAAAGAATGCCTGAGAAGATCACTTAATTCTGTCTAAATCACTTATGATTAGGTGGTTCATCACTGGTTGTACTTCCTGGGGAAGAAAACATAGAATATGTACTCCAACAATGGGAAAATTATGGAATGTGTAACAAATTTGTGCCACTAATTAATACCAAAAATGCCACTGTGCCAGACATAATTCGGAATTGTAATTCATATTATCTACAAATCCTCCACTTCAAATTTTCAAACATTCCCATTTAAACCTCCTCTGCAGTAAGCCTGCTCATAGATATCAGGGTTCAACATTGCAGCACAGTTTACACCACAGCAACTGAAAACCTTTTACTACAATTATCTAGAGTAAATGATACTCGATAGTACTTTCAGGAAACATATAATAAAGAACTAAAATCAGTAGACTGTAGTGCAATTCAAATCGGCTAACAGATATTTTCCAACAGCACTTAATTAGAGTTTAATATCTTATTCGTAAAACCATGTCAGACAGATGTCAAAACTCCAAATTCTTGCTTCTGCAGCAAGAAAAAATCTGAGACAATAGGCAGTTCTTCTCTATGTTGCCTCAATATGTTACTCTCCACTTGAACTGAAGGCATTATCTTCCAAGGAATGAAAATATTTATACAATAAAACGAAAGGAAAGTAGAAGTTTCTTACCCAGAGGCGACGAATATTAGGGCAATGAACGAGAAGCTTAGCAAGATCACCATTATTCAAAGGAGCATAGCTCAAGTTCAAGAATGTCAGATTTGTACAGGCAGGGTAAAGAACTGGGAGATGTAGGGATGTTGCTTCCCATAAACCAGAGAGAGTGTGCAGCTTTTTACAATTGTTAAATGCAGTTTCCAATTCTTCATACTGACGAACTGTGAGCTCTTGCATGAATGAACCAGTACCAAGCTCCGTCAGTTGAGGAGCACGGACAAGCAGCCTCTGTAATTGTTCCAGGGTAATACTTTTATTAACCTTCAAAACCTTTAACGATTTGCACCTAGTTACAAGTTTCTCGAGAGCATCAAAATTGACATTAGAGGTCAGGTTGGCAAAGTTCAGTACTTCCAATGATGTGAAATTATCAGGAAAGCAACTCAACCAGCTGCCACTGTTATCCTCAATTCCATTCTCCTGTATGTCGAGCTCGGTCAGATTCCTGTAACCAAATCACAGTCCAAAAATCAACATTTGGAAAAGCAAAAACCAACAAGAGAAGTAAAAGGTTAAACATTATGGCAGAGATTTACATGTGTAGAAAAGGTAAAGATATTTACAGGATCCCCAATACCCAATAAACTTTTAAGTTTTCTTTTTAAGAAAAAATAGAAAGATAAGAAAAGAAAAGGAAGAAAAAAGAATCTGACACCTGACTGTAATAACCTTGTCTCCATTAGCCTACACTAATTTATTATCTGATCCCACTGTTCCATGCAAGAGGCTATTTTACAAACAATCAGTTGAACACAATCTGAGAAGGACAAATTAGGATAGAATAATCATACTTGCACTTATTAAAGTTAAAATCTAAGAATACAAGTTCCTAACTATATTTCCAAATAGAAAGGACTTAAGGAATGTCAACTTCGATAAGAACAGTTTAGCACTTTTTACTAGGATCTCTAAATCACAAACATGCCAGTTCCAGAAAATTATAGACATACTTCTTCACCCATCTCTGCACATATGATTCTCGGGCACTAAGATGCATCAAAGAGAAAAGAACCTACTTAATAATATATGCAAAAGGTAAGGGTTATACGACTAATCATCATAATCTATGGATATGCATGTTCTTTTTTGAAGTCCGTATATTCATAAAGGTTTAGTTGTACTAAACATCATCAATAAAGACATTTCTTTCTTTTATTCATTTTCAAAGGGAAAAGGAACTTAATACTCCGGCATCTCAGTCACATGAGATTTCCACAGAAAGGACCTAGAACTTGAAAAGATGTCCTCAGACAGAAAGATGGAATTAATGTTTCCAAGAATAACTAATAATATATTATCCATACATGGCAATTCACACTCATAAATAATCTACTTACAACTAGTTAAGACCTTATTTTCGTTGAACCAAAAATGTCAAACTTTAGGTGAAACCCTCCTTTCTATATACATTTAAAAGAGTCTATATATGGATAGAGAATATGATAAGATGTTAATATCGCTTACAATCGGCATCTATAACTCGGTTCACTAACATGGCAGAAACCAGGTGTTGTGGCCAAAAAGTGTGTCCAAAAGTGCTGCAAAACAAGTTTATAGATCCCGAACATGAAGAAATATGTGTGAGGGTGGGAGAGAGGAAAATAGTGTTTGGAGAGTGATGTCACAATTCTAGAACTAAAAGACTCTTGCTAAAGTGGGTATGAGATGGGTTTCTCTAATGTTTTTCTAGTTAGGCTTGGATGGGAGATGTACAATGGTGGTAGAGGAATCTAGTAGCTGTTGATAGTGTGGCCATGGAAGAGATTTTGAGATATTAAAGAGATGCGGAAGAAAAACTCGGTTTGGGGCCGCAGCCTAGAGTTCAAGTGGGTTGGCTCTTCTTGGAGTTATTTGGCTCGTGGTAGAAGAAGCTCCTAAGTCTCTTCTCCTACCAAGCGAAGTTGTTCTTCCTAAGTGTGGCTTTTATAGTGGAGCTCAAAAGACTCACTCAAGTAACTTGTACTTGAGGCTTTGGGTGTTATCATGTGCCTAACCCGATTGGCATCTCTGGCTTTCAATAGCCAAGATTAAAGCAAAAAAAAAATATGTTGTTATGAAAAAAGGTGATGGTATGGACAAAAGATGATGGGCAAAAGATGGTAGGTGAAAGAGTGAAGAGTTGGAAAAGGTGAAAAGATTGGAAAAGGTGGTGGTATGGCCAAAAGGTGGTGGTGTGAAAGGTGGAAGATGAAAAGGTGGTGATAAGAGAGGCCTTTTTGACCAAAAGGGATGGCCATGTCAGCGGGTGGTTTTGCTGGTACCGCCGAGGCGATGGCTGGAGGGAAGAACAGCTGCCGAGGCTTAGGCGGGAAAGTGAGAGATGGCTTGGTGGTAACAGCAAAACCACCCGTTGACATGGCCATCCGTTTTGGTCAAAAGACCTCTCTTGTCACCAATTTTTCATCTTACA
>JAYMTT010000427.1:0-13338 GCA_036898025.1 Hypseocharis bilobata
TGATCTCCATAATGGCAACCTTTTGAGGCGCTCCCAACTTGGTCCAGTACTTCTTCTGCACATTTTTTCGAAATACTTCAGGAAACAAAAAAAAAGGTTCTATCATGGTAAGATCCTTTTTCAGCACATCACGCAGAAATGAGGTTCAATTTTAACACTCTTCAGTGTTCAACATTTCATAATACCAACTGAATAATACATCTCTATAAATGCTCATAGTACTAGCCTTAAAACTTATCAAAAAATTTGCATTTATGAATTTAAGGGAACATATATGGCAAAAAGAAAATGATACAGCACAGTACCAAATTTGGACAACAAACTCAAAATAACAAAGAAAGAAAAAGGAAATTGATACAGGAAAACAAATGCAATCTGAATTGAACTTTTTCCAATCTTGTTCACATACCAAAGCTGTCCCAAACTCAATCCAAAGAGATTATCTATAGGGGTTTTAGGAAGCCCTAATAAAAGAAAAAACAAAATTACCCTCCTAAGTCCAAAACCCTAAAAAAAACAAAAATTATTAAATTGCCCAATTTCTCTTATGGCATCTAAAGTAAGTATGCCTAAAATCCTTCTTAGGTGGTTCCGCATCAGAAATATATGTATATATATATATTATATATAGAAGAATCAGATATATACCTGAATACTATCAATAGTACCAAGAAGTAATAATTGAGTGATGCACTTGCTCCTCACAGTTCCCATCAATGGACTCTCTTCCTCCTCTTTGGGATCAAGCTCGACAGTATCAGGAAGCTACAGTGGCATTGGTTAAGAAAAAAAAGGTTAAAGAGAAAGAAGAATGTAAAATAACAGGCATCCCAATTAAGGGAAGGTAATTATTTTCTTGTCAGCATTTACTTTGGTTGAGCTTAGTTGAGACTTTTAACCAAGGGTTTGAATAGGCAAAGGAAAAGGTGCACAAAATTTGTACCATACATCTGCACACTCTAGTGATAAACCCACCTTTGTTATATGTTCATAATTATAAAACAGAGTTCCAAGCACAATGACCAATTTCAAACTTATTAGCCTTCCAACAAATAAAAAATAAATAGAGACGATGAAAAGCAAAAATTATTAACAAAGAAAAAACTGAAAAAAGGAGGAACCAAGGACAACCTCACACATTTTTTCCTATATAAGTTTCTAAATTTTGGGATACGGAATGCCAATTTAGCTGTACCGAGGGACACAAGTAAGTTTCGTTTAGTACCGACATACCGTTTACCTTTGACATGAACTTACACCAAACAACGAATCGAGAAGAAGCAAAGCCTATTTGAAGATAATGCAGACCAGGTGAAAGAGTCACTTTTCTCGCCAAAACACATTTTTTTAAAGAAACATTGTACAGAACACCTTAATATTGGAATTATAAAACATTTTCATGGTTTAAATGAATATAGTAACCAAGACATGCAACTGTAAGCAACAACAAAACCAAAAGTATATGTAGCCATTATCCACTAGCATTATACCTTGACTGGACTAGATGGTACCGAAGCATCCAAAGCACGACTCTTAGATTTAGAGGTGAGAGTTCTCATAAAGACACTGTCCATCATATTCCCCATAATTCTTTGACCTATTGTTTGACTTCGTTGAAGGCTTCCAGATTCAGCAGATTTCTGGGTTCTTCCTGATGGTGATGGAGGGCCTACAAAACAGAGATTTTATGTTCTTAAGCAATGCTTCAATGATAGTTAGAAAGTAGCCACATCACTTGTAGCATGAGAGAAGAATACAAGAATCTACTCATCAAGCAAATTAGCTATTTGAAAATATTTTCAGATTCACATTTCCATAAGAACGAAATTGTAGATATGAAAATTTTCAGATATCTGAATGTTAACTATGACCGAATAAAGAATGTATTTTCACGAAAAGATGAAGAGCTAACCTTCAGACTCATCCAAGTTATTCCGTAATCCAGAGTCTTGTCTCTGATCAACCAAGGCAGATG
Source organism: Hypseocharis bilobata (assembly GCA_036898025.1). Lineage (NCBI taxonomy): Eukaryota > Viridiplantae > Streptophyta > Magnoliopsida > Geraniales > Geraniaceae > Hypseocharis > Hypseocharis bilobata. The sequence continues at coordinate 1,976 of JAYMTT010000427.1, forward strand.
CATCAGGATTTCTTGCGGTGCCATCAGCACCTATGCTTGGAGATGCCAATGAAGATATCTTTCCATTATCACTAACACCAAACGGAAGGTTATCTACTTCCCCATTGTCAAGAGGCATTAGGGAAGTTGCAGTCTCACTAGCCAACACTGTATGGCTCTGTAGGTTCTCAAAATCCAAAGCATTGAGCAGCTCAAGTGGTTGGGTTGTGTACGAAGCATCTCTGGTGGTCAATGTAAAAATAATTAGTCATGAAACAATTACAAAATTTCCATGTAATAAGACATACACACCTTATGCTTTTCAACAGTGTATCCCAATCGCTGTCACTGAACTGGTGTCCTCCAACCTCTATTAGATGCACCAATGCACCCAGAGAGATTGAGACTACTGTCTGATCTGTCTTTTTGGCACAATCCAACAGCAAACTTAGTAGTGGTGGCAGCATAAAACATACCTCCTGCATGAGAAATGAAAAGAATTTTGTTGTTAAGAATATAATTTGGAAACCCGATCACAAAACTGAAGATATTAGAGGATAGTGAGAACTATTTGCACAAGAATATAAGTACTTGCAGTTTATTAATACGATCAAATGAGTCAAGTTGAAGAATACTTGTGCAAATACTTGATCGAAAACGAGGAAAGAAACCTACTCCTTTATCATGTAAAATTCAAAAGCCAGAACTTCAAAAAAAGAAAAATAGCAAGAGAACATGTTCAATGCATAGAAACTTTCCTAAACCACGCTTTTTTAGATTATTTTCAACATATAGAAACTAAAAAGAGGGATCCTTCTACAGACGTTTGGGGCTCCTCTCCCCTGACGGCTTAATATATCATAAGCATATTTAGAACTTCGGCACAATATACATCTAAATCAGTATTCTGCAGTAAAAAACCAAAGATTTCCAAAATACCATATTATTATTGATGATATTGATATGCAAATCAACATATCAACATTTAGTAGTAATTTAGAATTCCATAGAATGAAATGATACTGGTTTTAATGTTGTAGAATTAAATACAATTATTTGATATATGTAACAGGTCCTGTTTTCGTCCTTTCTACATATATGTTACAAATACCCCTTCTTTTCTGTTTAACAATGTGTTAACTCTAAGAGATATATCACTTATATCTTCAACATCACAAAAATTTATTTCAATTCTTAAAATTCCAATAATAATTTCAGTACTACAAAACCTTTATCCAGAAACATAAACCAATATAAACCTCAAATATTTTGTACTCAAAATTTGTACCAAATAACTGTTACTCGTCCCTTGATGTACACAATGCTGGACCAATCACTAGTCAAACTAATACAGTATAAAAAAGTCAATATTAATAGTATTATTTTAATACCTTGTAAAACGTGTTGAAAAGGTTGCACAGTAACTGTAGTGAGTGAATGCTGGTTTCACGAAGCCACTCATCTCCAGAAGAGACCATGCTTTCTTTTCCAGCGTGTCTCACATGATCAAAAATAGGAAACAGGACACGATGGAAAATGCTTTCCCAAAATGATGATGAGAACTTGCTACCCCTCTCATTAAGCAAATCAAACAAAACTTCAAGTGCACAGCTCCGGACCTCTGATCTAGTATCTGATGTCAGATCAGATAAACCGGCCAACATCGGGAACCAGTAATGTTCAGTAACATCAAAAGTTGCATCAACATCAGCATCGATAGGATTTGAGGCCCCACCAGGTATCAAGCCCTAAGATTCACAAATAAATATAAACGCTTATGCAAGAAGTTTTACAAAGCTAAGCGATCACTTTCCTGCAGTGGGAGATAAACTAAGAAACTCGCTATAAGTTGTTCCGAGGCAATCCATTCAAGCAAATAGTTTCATCAACATCCAGCACACATGAGAACATGCCGCACAGTGATTCAAGAGAACCCCAGAATAGTTATAATACATTTGCAATCTTTAAAACATGTAGTGACTGGAAGGATGTGAAAACCAGCAGGGTTTAATTTAATTGTATAGGGTTATAGTGTCTCCATAAAAAGGTAGAATTTTAGCTGATCTTCAATTGAAATGCTGCTCTTATGCATTTACCAAAAGAAAACGAAACCATTGGAAGAAACTACTCATTTGTGAAGAGATAACAAAGAGTAAAGCTAATAGTACTCAAATAAAAGAAGAAATATGCTTAACTAATAGCTGAATGAAAAAACAACATACCTCAGCCAGACGATCCTCGCAAATACGCAAGAGTGCAATAGCCTTCAAACTTATCCGGTGAGAAGTTTTATTATTGGCAAACCTTATCAAACAGTTGACGCAGTCCATAAAACAATCTCCAACTACTTGATCAAAGTGTTCCAAGATAACTGCAAATGTCCGTGGTATTAGACATATGAAAATAAAGAACATCGAAAACCATCAATACATCATTGCAAGTGCTGCCACAGAAAGATGTGCGATAAAGTTATGTTCTTACCCTGTTCAACATTTTCAAATGCACTTTCAACTATTGATTCCAATTCATCATCTGCTGCAGCAGTGAAAACCATGAAAACACTATGCCATCCAGATTTTATATTTCCAACTTTGGATTTTATCATCTGCAATAGACACCAGGAATCATTTAATTTCCATTAAGAATGCTACTAGTGATGTACATAGAAACTTTTTATTATTTAATTAAAAAAGATGGCTAGTATTTAGGAATAAGCAAGTGGACATACCTGAACGATGCAGTCAACAATTAATCTCCTTATGGATTCACTACGGCTATTCCTCATAAGAACAACAAAAGGTTTGAGAATGTCATTTTGGAAAGTGAAGTTAGCTAGTTCAGCACGCTCCAAGTACTTCATACCAAGCTGCCTTAGAGAATCTATAGAATACATAGCAATTTTCTCTTCGTGATGGCTCCCAGCAGCAATAAAATGATTTGCCAGGACAGACCATATTCTAGCCCAGACCTGGAAGACACATTAACAAAAACTTTTAGAATCTTAACATTTACTGTGAAACTGATAGGGGGCATGCAAAATATAATCACGTTGCAAGGGGCAATATATAGACGGTTGCCGTTGTGTTAACAGACAACTCATGGAAAGTTATATTATACATTTGATCATATCAGCATTCCTCATGACAATTCAAATAGGCAGACACATACAAACATACTTGAACATAACATCTCATCATGCATCTATACAACTGCACGACCCAACCGCCATCCAGCAATGGCTAACCACATGTATATGAACATATCTTTTCTCTGTGTACACCAATGAAACTGCCAGGTCAATACCAAAAGCAATATTATAAATCCACCAATCAGGATGGATTCAAATGATACATGGGCATTCAGAGTTACATCTCAAAGGTAACTTGGAACTATCAATTAAAAGGGATCATGCAACTAATTGGAGATAAGACTGATGCATAATGCGACGAGGATCTCAGCAAGGAAACCAGCCTGGTGCCTGTTAAAGGGGCAAAATACCATGGACCTTGGTCATTTTGGATGCACCAAATAATCCACCTCCAACCGTTGACCCTAGTAGAGATAAGCCACCCCAGAACCCAAGAATAGGGCACAACCCAATGGAACATATCCAATAAACGAAGAGACAAGATCAATGGGATGAGTGGTTTAAATTAAGAAGTACCGGACAACAAAACAGATAAAGTGTGAGTAAAATTTCTGGTGCAACTATGTAGAATCTGAAAAATAGTCATTCAAAGACAAGGCTATTGCTGCCAGACTATGCAAATTTTCATTTCTTCAGCGAAAGATTTACTTCCTACATGCCTTTACCATCAAGCATAAAACCATGAATGCAACAGAATGAACACACCTTCAAAATGGGTTAAATAGGTATACGTAACAAGAAATAGGCGATAATCTTTGGAAAATTCTGTGGAAGGCACAGATTCACTTTAACATTAGGAAATGCCAATACCAAAACTCCAATTTATTTATATACAAACTAAACCAAATAATTCTAAAATACTTATTGTTTTTACAAATCACACGCAGAACTTAGAAGAATGGTAGAACCACCATTACTAAGACTTGAAAAGCAGTATCTTGAATATGCCTACTATTTTCTGCCAAAGTTCCCTATTCCTACCACCCCAAGTTGTAAGATAGTTAATGCAATCAGGAAAAACGGGTAGCATCTATTTTCTTTGTATCTGTAAAGGTGTTTTCTTATGTCTGTCATGTTTTCATCGGATTGTAGCAAGTGTAAAAAATGTAAATTTCTGCAACTCCTACAGAGGATGCTATTTTAAAAAAAATAAGGTGTATAAGGTTCCAAGTTATTTTTGCAGGGACTATTGTAGTCAAATTCAAATCCCATTTAGAAACTATAATGGTTTATTGTACTAAAACAAAGTTAAGGATATGATTGATGGAGATATGAGTATTCTGCATGGCGAATACATATTTGCCTATATTATTACTTCTTTTATTTCTTTGGGCTTTTCTTGTTGCTCTACAGAAATCCAGCAGCTTCTAAAACCCTAAATTCTCTCTCTCTCAAATCCAAAGCCTAAAAATATTTCCTACCTCTAACCCACCATAGATGATCAAATTTACACTACATACTAGGCTGGTAAAACCTTCATCCTGTAAATAACACTAAAGGGCCAAAGGCCAATTAATAAAGTGCATGATATGGTGACTCGCAATGATACCAATGAGATAAGCAAGCAATATCGTAATTGCAACCGATTGGAGATCCCAAAAGAGAAAAAAGGAAATACCATGCGTATACGAGCCATATTATAATAGCTGATCTCTACAAGTTTTTGCAAGCTGAAAACTCTTGCAGGAGTTTGCTTTAGTTCCTCAGCTGATACACCACAGAGAGCAGTGAAGAATTCTACAACAGAATCACTGGGCAATTTAACACTATTCACAAACACTTGTTCAGCAGGTTTCCCAGCCAGTTCTCTGAGGGATTGAAGGATTGCATCCCTGGATATCTGATTTGAACCTTGCATGACAGTTGCAGCAATTGAAGGAGTTGATGTAATAAATTCAAGCCGAGAAACACATTCCAGAACTGCATTCCATGTGTCCTGAAGGGACTCGGTTTCTGTGTCGCATAGAGCCAGTAGAGTCCGCAAAGCTTCGACATTTTTACTGCGCATTTCCTTCGGCGCATGCAAGAAAGTAAATCTGAGATACAAATCCATAAGTACAAGTATCAAGATATTTGCCTAACAAATTGCGAAAAACCAGAAAAGAAAATAATATGTATTTAGATACAAGGAAATAGGAAAAACAAAACTATATGTACAAAAAGTATATATGTATACCTGACTAGAGAGGTTAAAAATGCATAGCGCATGGTATCCATCCCAAGAACATATGTAATGTGTATTCCAGCTTTAAATCCCTCCATACATAGGACAACCCTTTGTTTAGTCTCACCTTCCTCCATTGTAACAGAGAAAGTAGCAAGCAATGGCCACCCTACAGCTTCAACCATTGGCCTTACAAGTTCAATCCGTTGTGAAGTATAGAACGCTCCTCTTTTTACTCCCTGATTCCGAAATATTGCCTGCGTTTGCTTAATTATAGCTTTGCTCTCTGACTTGGTATCAGTAGTTGATTTTGTTTTGGGGAGAGCCAGATTAAGAATACTGACGAGGCGGCCTCTCTCTTCACCTTCTGGTTTCTGTCTGCCGCTTTTTAGAATACCAGCTGTATCATCTTTCATTTTTATCTCCTCTCTAACAATAGAATCATATATCTCTTCCAATAGTTCTGTAGGGGCACAATCTTCTGCATCATTCGTGGCATTCATACGTACAAAATCCGACTTGGACATTTTTGGCCATACCATCGGATTATGTGCATCAGTGTTCAACATTATAACTGAATATGCAAGAACATATGCAGTGTCAGCATTTTTAAAAAGCCCTGGATTATCCGCACAGTATCTGCAGAAGAAACATGCAAAAACAAATCTTTTATAACCTTCATACCAAGATATATCTTCAAGCACAGTATCTAGTAGGTATATCTAGTATCTGCACACTTATTTTGGAAAATTTTCACTGTTTCTTCTGTAGGGCAGAATCAATGCATTTTGAAGTACAGCCTCTTAATTGACAGCACAAAAGACATAGACAGTAACAGCAGGCATCAAGTAAGAAGGAAACCTTCCAGAAAGAGAGGATAAGAAGAAGAAGAAGAAGGCCTGACATACACACTTTGGTTTCAGATCATAGAGATAAAAGACGTTTTGATAAAGGCTAAATAAAGCTTGAACAAGCTGAATCATGGGCATGGAGAACTAGCAACTACAATGGAAAGCCTAACATCAGTATCAGTAGCTAAGCAAACCTCTAAACTAACCAAGATGGCACCAGAAGATATAACAGAGACATATATATAAAGTGAATTCCTCTGAAAAAACAGCATACACCTTTTTATCAAAATAAATAAATAAATACATAACAGCATACCCTAATACTCTTTCCATAACACATATTTTACAGTTATATTCATTCAAAAACATGCGTAAATACATATGCATGCACAGGGCAAGCAAACTCCGTCTCATACCGTTCCGCAAACTTTTCCATGATGCGATCAATCTTTTGAGCCTCCCCGGGAAGTCTGAATCCTTTAAGAAATTCACGAATAGCAGTACCAAACTGCATTCCAGAAAACTTCATTGAATCCACATAAGAATACATGACAGCAAGGGGAAACTCCTCATGTTGGCCCAAATAATCACCAATCATAGCCTGCGAGCTCAAAAGGGTCATAGAGTTGCATAACAATATTCCGACCTGTTCTACTAGATTAGATACTGCACCTTGTCCAAACCGGGGGTATTTCTCAGAAATTGGGCTACTGAAGAAGGTGTACTTTCCACTAATTTGTTTGATATCAGATACTCTACACCCTTCACTGGTCGCCTGTTGAACTGCAAGACAATTAAGACCATCAGTCAGTCCCCAACAATTAGCAATTAGCCCTAAACAATTAGCAAGAGAAGGCTCAAAGAACTAGTGATGGCATCATCATTCATACAAAAATTGTATCATGACTTGTTAAGCTGCGACGATAAATTCTGATGAATTACCTCGGAAATAGCAGCCTCCATTGTAGATTTATGAGCCTTTGCCTTCTCAAATTCATTGGGAGCTTCTTCCTTGCTTTTTACCTCAGCAGTTTCTCTAGCTGAAACGTCTTCATCAAGAGACTGACTGCTTTTACTGTCCTTTTGTGACTCTCTACGTGACTTCTCCCAATCAACCAATGATTTAAGCACATTCACAAGGCACTGAAAAGATCGAGGATGAAGGGAAGTTCAGCAACTTTGACTAACTAGCAACAATAAAATGCAAAGGAGAAAAGATGAAAAAAGTATAAACCTACTTGTAGGGATGAACCTTTAGCTGAACCTGCCTGGGACATGGCAACTGAAGTTGGATCTGCATTTTGAGTCCCTTGAGCCATCTTAGATAGAGTGGTAACCTATAGATAAGTCAAACAATGCCAATGTATCAAAATATACAACAATATGTGCAAAATGCATCCTAAATATATAAATGAACAACATAAAAAAACAATGTATAATTATACCATGCGTTCAAACAAGTTCGGTGCCTCAAGATCACAGTCATAGTTCACATATATGTCAACAAGCATTTGAGGATCCTTACATACCTTTTCAAGCATCCTGCAAAACTATACTTGATCAAAAGATTACAGAGGTAGAAAATGACACAATGGTGACCCAATATTTACTGAGCAGTAAAACAAAATGTAATATGTTTCAATCAATCATTAATCAAATTGTACCGAAGAACGCTTATTTTTTGGTTTATGTCTGAACCATCCAATGGTCGAAGAACTATCAAGGGAAAGAAGACACCAATTTCTCCCTGGAAAAGTTTCAAAGATGCAATAAAGGACAAAGGGATTAATCAAAGAAAACAGTGTCATTCCAGAAAGATGTGGAACAACCTGTGAAAATAATAAACATACTTTAAGACTTTCCCTGAACCGCAACAAAAGCACTGAGAAGATTCCAGTTGCGTACTGCAAGAAAAGAAAAAGGTCACAAATGTAACTCTCATAGCCGATTCTCGAAAAATCAGTTAGAAAGAAAGAATAAAAACTAGATATAGTTAAACCTGAAATATGACAGAGGTTTGAGAAACTGAAGCCCGCAACAAAGCATATGAAAGATATGCTTTCACTGAGTCAATAAAATGGAAGTTTTTTGTAAATGAATGGCTAACCCCCTCCAGTAAACCCTGTAATACCATGTCACACATTATATTAATGAAACAAACATGTTAATATGAAGAAAGAAAGGTCCTTAAGAAGGTCATGCATGAAAAATCAACTTGATAATATTCATAAAACCAATTGTCCCTTCCTCAGGTTCATATATTAGATTGAAGGATAAAAATAAATAAAAACCAAACTTAAGCTCAATCATATCTGTAAGAGTTGGTAAATGAAAAGAGAATGCTTATTATTTCTCCATGGATAAGATAATACATTAAAATCTACCATACAGTTTAGTTGCTCTAATTATACCAAATTACCCAATGATTCTAAAGCTTCACCATGCCAGGATTATAGTAGTGAAATAAGACCTAATAATGTAAGTATATACCGGCCAAAATGCACACACAAATAGATCCATATGATCACCTGCAGAAGCTCAAGAGACAAAATTCTTGTCTTTGTGGTAACTTCATCGTTGTCTTCCTTCATACCCATCTGCAGACACTATATTTAATCACAAAATAGATCTAGAAATACAAAAAACAATGGGGAGAGGGTGTTCAGATAACCAACCTTGCAAAGGGTGCGAAATACCAGTAAAGCATCACGATGCCCTATGCTCACGCTCTCCAGGTCAATCCCTCTTAAAGGAGTTCAGAGTTACAGTTACAAGCATTGCAGAAATTACAAAAAATAATTATCATTATGTAAGAAATATAAGACTGGTATAACAGTGTAATGTCATATCCATACCGTGTGATCTTTTTACCATCTTCAAGATGCACAGCCTTGTCAAGAACAGCCTCTAGACCCTGCATAACATACAGTAGTACCACGATATGACCAGTGCCAATAAAAATCATATCTTGATAAGTAACAAAAACCAGCATCGGCTATGTAAGAAAGCTTGACAACATATCAAAAGATAGTGAGCACTTGACTCACTGTTGATAGCATATAAGAGAAATAGAAATCAAAGAAGATGCACCTTGATATCAGCACCGCCTGCAAGATTATGGAGTTCCTCGACAGATGCAAGAGATGAGTCTTTAACCTGGTTAAGTGCGTCTCCTAAAGACATTTCTTTCTCATTCTGGTTACTCTCAGCACTCTCTTTGGAGTTTGAATTCTCTGCTGAAGAAGCTTCTGTATGTCCAGCAGCTTCTGTATCTCCCGCTGCTTCTGTTTGTCCAGCAGCACCAGTTGAAGCACCAACCTGTATTCCCAATCAGGCATTAGCACTTTTTAGTTAACAATGGAAGCTTTATAGTTCTTCCCACCACACACTTTTAGTACACTGTAGAGAAAAATAAACAAAGTTGAGAGAATTAAATTCCATACTGGCTCAGTCTCCATTCTCCTGAATACGATGTTGATCATCTGTGTCAACATTGCTTTTGATGTTGCTTGGTTTATGGGACTCTTGCTACAAATCCAAATTACAAAATCATAAGTACTACTTCAGGCTGATATCATATTACAATGGAAATATGAATACAGGGAAGCACCTGTGAAGAGCAATATTGTAGCATACTCTGATAACTCCCAGCAAAGGTTCCCCATGTACTGCATTCCAAATGACTTGCTAAACTGAGCCAACTTTATCGCGAATAAAATGTATGCACGCCATATGGAAAAAGAAAGTGTGGTGTTTTTTTTTTTTTTTTTTGGGGGGGGGGGGGGGGAACCAATATTACAACCAACATGATTTATTATTCTACTACTCCAGAAAAGGTAGAAACGTATATTTTGTGATCTCAAAACATGTATAAGTCATCTGTTTAAGCAAGACGACATTGCATTTTCAAATATAGAAAGTATTTTTTTAATTATCAATCTAGTGCATGTCACTCATTGACAGAAGAAAACCTATCAAATAATAATTTACCACACATGGGCACAGCATCAAGACTTCCAAATGGGGCTCTTGCTATAGTATGTCTGTGCACAACTTCAAGACCTCTAAACCAAATTACGTTCTTTGACACGAAAAAGAAACTTCATTGATAAAGATCACAAGGAGTCCTAAAGGCAACACAGAATACCCAATAGGGGGAAAAAATCGGGTTTTACAAAGGGCAGATAATATCCAAGTCCCTAATTGAAAGTACATCGTAGTCACTCAAAGTTTAAACCGAGTGTGGGATATTTTATTTATTTATTTATTGTGTTGACAAAACAATCAAAAATAAACCAGATCAATTTCTTCCATCTCTATCTTAAAAACAGTAAAGAGCATCATATACAAAAGCAAGCAGATACAAAGAGAAAAGTGTTTCCCGTTGTAGCACCAGTTGGCGCCCTATAATCCAAGATGCACAATAATCCACCTTAGTATTGTGTGCAGTTCAGTAGTGCTAATGTAAGGAATACATTTACATACATATGTAAACAGCAGAACATATACTAAACAAAGTGAGGAATTAAAGTAAAATACTTAAAACTACCCTTTTATCCCCAATAACATACCTCTAAACTTAGTGGATGCTACAGCTGTAAGAAGTACCTTCAGCACTTGCAGAATGGTACTGCACATGGTTCGTTCAATGTAATCAGGCATAAGTAAGAACCATATACCAGGAAAGGGTTACTGATACACAAGAAGACATACCTATCAGGTGATGAATTATCGACACAGCTACAGACCATGTTCAAAATATCTGTAAACAGGGGGACATTTTTACCACCATCTAAACCAGGATCTCCCTCCAAATGATCATATGCAATCAGTTTCTGCACTTACAAATTTCAACGAAATAATTTAGTAATTACCATGCAGTAGATGCACTAATTTGAACAGAAGCAGGTCCAGAACTTCATTTAAGTTCAGTCAAATTTTACTTGCCAAAATGTTTTAAGCTAAAGTTACCATATTTACTTGTCTAATAATATATATTAACATTACTATTTTGATGATGGCTAGTAAAATCAACTGTCTACAAATACTAGATTTTATTATTCATCATTCTAATAACAATCCAATCCGTTCTTACACAGACAGACACAATTTAAATCAACAAATAAAACAGTAAAATGGTAAATCAAACGATGTTTATAGAGAGATATGAATTACTCCCTCCGTCCCATAACTTTTGTCACGTATTCCATTTTGGGGTGTC
>JAYMTT010000428.1:0-13337 GCA_036898025.1 Hypseocharis bilobata
TAGTGGAGGAGGTTCATGGTGGTTTCCATGGACAAATTGGATGTAGAGATCCTTGATGGATCTTGAACCAGTAAATCTGGTGCAATCTCTTCTAATCCTCACTCATTACTTCATTGCTTGTAATTTTGCTTAAAATTGCATGATATAGTCTTATAGGGAATCAACTCTCCAATCAACTTGCATGCTTCTTTGATCTTCAACCCTTTATTTAATTGAACTATAAAGAATTACTACTATATCCTAAACCATTTCACATTTTCACTACGCACCATTATCTTAGCAGAAGCAGCAGTGCTACAAAATCAACATTTTCCTTTTCAGATTAAACAATAAGAAACAAAAAGGTTTTAGCAGAAATTATGGCTGCTAATACAGTGAAGTATGGTATTGTAGGGGTGGGGATGATGGGAAGAGAACACCTCATGAACCTGCATCATCTTCGCAGCGAAGGCGTAGCTGTTGTTTGCATAGCTGACCCTCATCTTCCTTCTCAACAACAAGCCCTAAGTTTAGCAGAATCCTTTGATTGGCCCCTTAAGGTATGGCTATGGATTTTTTATCACCAAAGTCAACTAGCTAGTTACTTCAGCTGATAATGGGTATTTCGAAATCTTCAAGATAAGGCTCAAAATTGTGTAAACAGGATCATATTTTGATACTTATTATCCAATCAGATTTTGTTACAATTATCATAAATTATTGTTTCCAATTTGGCTTTGATTAACAATCATGTAGTTGTTCGAATTTTCAGCATTTGGAGTTGCATTAAATTGATGATTGTTTAGTCTCATTCAGCATTTGGTATAAAGTTTTACATAATTCATTTAGAATTCAAGTCTAGGCTGAGAATTAATGAATATGGTTGCTATTGGAATCGAATTGTTTCGAGCAAGCTTAGTTTAGCTTGAAACCCGATATGTGGGGTGTTCAAGTTTTTGGATTGTACTGATATGGAACCTGGGCTGCTTTAATAGTTGTGCAGTTTCTTGAATTGTAAGTACGGGTGTTTTATATTTGTTATTGAAGTCAGAAAAACAAATTGTCATTTTTTTAGAGACCCATTGCAACATGCTTTTGAGCGTAAGCTTGAAGATGGCTTGCCAGTGCTACAATTCTTTATTCTGCCACTCACATAGCTAAATTTTAAAAGGTTCAAGTGCTATAATTAATTGTAGAACTCTTAATTCACCATAGACCAATAGGAGTATTAATTACTTTTAAGTGTTTTTGTTTTGGCAATTGTGTCCTCAGTATAGAGGATTATGACTTTAAGAGCCATCTAGGTTTTTTCAGGACACCAGGAGCTATTGGATAGTGGGCTCTGTGAAGTTGTGGTTGTCTCAACTCCGAACATGACCCATTATCAAATCCTTATGGATATCATCAACCACCCTAAACCTCATCATGTACTAGTGGAGAAGCCATTGTGCACCACAGTTACCAACTGCAAAAAGGTGAGTTGTTTGATGCTATATGTCTCATTTCTTCTAAATATGTCTGATGATGGCTCATGGAGGAACTTCCCCAGCAAATAGAATATTGAAGTTTGAAATTGTGTCAAGAAACTTATTCATTATTTTGTATTAGATTCTCATCAGTGTGAATGGTATCATGTCGTCATTATTTACACATGGATGCGGTATTTTTATGCATATTCGTTTTCTATCTTATTCCAAAATTTCTTGATATAGTCATTTTTGAAGTATCATTGAATTAGGTTCTATATGCTGCCAGAAAGAGGCCAGAAATACTTGTACAAGTTGGACTGGAGTATAGATACATGCCGCCAGTTGCCAAATTGATAGAAGTAGTCAAGAGTGGAACTCTTGGACAAATCAAGATGGTCGCAATCCGAGAACATAGGTTTCCTTTCTTGGTTAAGGTAGTTTATACAACTGAACTCAATATTCCGTATTTTGTCATTGTAGCCACTGATCTACCTTATCAACCCTCTAACTGTAATAGGTCAACAACTGGAATCGGTTCAATGCTAATTCAGGGGGGACTCTGGTAGAGAAGTGCTGTCACTTTTTTGATCTGATGAAGCTATTTGCAGGTGCAAATCCGGTTAGGGTGATGGCTTCCGGAGCTGTTGATGTTAACCACAAAGATGAAATATATGATGGAAAGGTGAGCATTTTTGGCATAAGTTCAGAACTTTGACAAAGATACTAAGTACTTGATACACCCAAGAAAATAAAAGGAAAAGAAGGTTGGAACTGGTATATTATGTTTCAATAGTTTTTGAGGGATTATATCATTTATCATTACAATCCAGCATAAAGTTAAAGCAATAAACGTAGCAATAAATTGAACTGTTTATTATTTTAGGTTGTGGTCACCATCTTATTTATACACCATTTGGTTTGTCTTAGGTACCTGATATAATTGACAACGCATATGTTATTGTTGAATTTGACAATGGCTCAAGAGGGATGCTTGACCTTTGCATGTTTGCTGAAGGGAGCAAAAATGAGCAAGAAATATCTGTTGTTGGTGACACCGGAAAGGTAACTTTCTCTCCTCCATCTGCTCGCCATATATGCACAAGCAACCACGGGGCCCTACTGTGAGTGTGTGAGCATCCTCCAGTAATGTTGTGGCCTAGTGTGTCATGCATTTATTTTAAGTGGATCAACTACACACTAATGTGAATGATTGATTGCATTTCTGTGGCTTCTCCCCCATGTAATTGCTGTTGTGTTCATTTATTTGTATTTTACCTCTCGTTTTGATTCAAAACTTATGGTTTATAACAGGGTGAGGCCTTTGTCCCTGAGAGTATAGTGCGTATTGGTACTCGATTGGCGGGGAGAGAAGGCGTTCAAACTTTAAAAGCTACAGATAACCGGATAAAGTGAGTTGCTTCCTGTTATTATTTTTTCGATTGTGAACATGCACTCGGATGTTGTTCAAGTCAAGTCAATGAGGGAATTTTCAATTTTATTTGTTCATAGAGCAACTCTTGTGAATTGTGATGAGATTTCAAATCAAATGTTTTTTCAGATACGACGGGATGCATCATGGTTCTAGCTATTTGGAACACCTCAACTTCTTGTCTGCAATTAGAGCTCAAGGTGTGCAAGGTCCTGCCGTAAATTTGCAGGATGGGTTGGTTTCTGTTGCTATTGGAGTCGCCGCTCAGCTTTCTATAGAGAAAGGCAGATTTGTGACCATTGAGGAAGTCATGGATGAACATAATTGCATCGCATCTGCTTGAGTTTTGATTTTGGTGTGAAGCTGTGGTGGTTGTGTTTTGTTCTTCTTCCCTTTCTTCCTCTATGAAATGTCTCTAAATAATTCACAATTTTATTTAATTTAAGCAAATGTCATTATGGCCATCAGCAAGAGCTAAAATTTGGTGATGAACTCTTTGATTTTAGTGGTCTGTATGTTTTTAAGATGACTCAAATCACAAGACCATCAAAAGATTATTAGGAAGAGAAAAAACATCAGAATTGGGCTTTAATTGATTACCCAGTCCTTGTTTCAACTTGCAAGATGCAATTGCAATTAGGGGTTAGGGGTGTGTAAATAAGGAGAGTAGCTCCGACTTTAGTTCGTAAAATGTTTGACTCGAGTTCGAGTTTGTTTGTTACCAAATTTGAGTTGGAGTTTTTATTTAGCTTGTTCGAGAACAATAGTTCGAGTAATATGAGTATTTAAAAATAAAAATAAAAATTAAAAGTCTCGCTCGAGTTTAAAAAATGTAGACGTTTATGAGTTTTAAACTTAATTAGTAAATAAATATTTTTTTAAACTAGTCGAGCTCAAGCTAAACTCAAGTTCTAGTACCGTAATATAAAAAAAAAAGTAAAAAAAAAATCTGTAATAAAATTTTCGTAGTTACAAGCTGCTTATAGTCCAATTCCCGCTAATTTGTGATTTGCCTCTCTTAATCCGTGTGCGCATTATAAGTAGACTACGCATCCCGCTCACAATAGCACCGCAGAGGAAGACAGACTGCCAGAGGCTCTCCTATAAAAGAGGACCGACGACCCAACTTGGCGCGCATTTTCTCACTCCCTCGAAGTGGATGTTCAGAGCTCTTGCTCCTTGAGTGTACGGAAATGGAAGACGACGGAGGAGAGAGATCGAGCTTTGTGATTGGTCTGATCGAGAACAGAGCCAAGGAGGTAGTGTCTTTCTATCTCTCAATCACCTAGGTTCTGTTCGATTACCGAGAAAATTTAGGAAATGAGAAAGAAAATTCAGAAAATCTCTCTCTCAGCTTAGTTGAGTAATGATTTTTCGTTATAAATCAAATAGATAGAAAGTATAAATTGAAAATCTATTTTCTGTTTGTTTTCCTCATTTTTTTGGCAAACACTCTAGAGGCATTACATTTTTTTCCTTCCTTTAGATGATGAAAAACGAAATTAATGCTGAAATTATTTGTATCTCCATGTTATATTACCTTTTGGTGTTTCGTTTTTATATTTGTTGAATTTTTTACAATTTCTAGGATTATATTTGTCAGTTCACAGCCAGTTACTTGTTGAAAGATTACAATTAGGAAACCTGGATTGTTTTTCACTTTATTTCTCTGATTGTTCTTATCGACATGAATCAGTGAATTACTTTTATTTATTATTTGGTTGAAATTAAGTTCTGAATCTTCATGTTAGATAATTTTAATTGGATGATAGTAGTGATATATTAGTGATCCGTTATGCTTTTAATTTCATCCAATATAAACATGTTTAGATTTGAGTTCCACTTTGAAATTAAGTGTTTGCATGTTACTTACAATATCACGGTTAAAGCGAGTCTTCCTGCTGAAAGTTGAGTTCTGGTTACCAATTAAATTCAGAATGTTCTATTAACACCAAATGTCTGGACAGGTTGGAGTTGCGGCTTTTGACTTAAGGTCAGCCTCACTCCATCTTTCTCAATACATTGAAACCAGCAGCTCGTATCAGAATACAAAAACTTTGCTGCATTTCTATGATCCGATGGTGATCATTGTTCCTCCAAACAAGCTGGCACCTGATGGTATGCTTGGAGTCTCAGAATTAGTGGATAGATTTTATGGTTCCTTCAAGAAGGTGAAGTTCCCTAATAATAAAAAATTTACAGCTCTAATGTGTCAAAGTGTGTGAGTTCTACACATTTTCGCATATGTGCGCCTGTGCATTTGAGTTTGTGTTCAGTGTTTACGTGCCCAATTGACTAATATTGTAGCTCATATTTGCAGGTGGTAATGGTCCGTGGGTGCTTCGATGACACGAAGGTCATATACTTCCCATGCATTATTATTATTTTAATATTTGGATGCTCACACTATCTCTATACTGGGCTGTTGTGATTCAACATTCCAGGGTGCTGTGCTAATTAAAAATTTAGCAGCAAAGGAACCTTCAGTGCTTGGTCTGGATAGTTATTACAAGCAGTATTATCTGTGCTTGGCTGCTGCTTCTGCTACAATTAAGTGGTATTCTCAGAACTTGACTTTCTATAAGTCTAGGCATTAAGAAATATTTTTGTTCTGAACTTAAATCATCCTTGATGAGTGCGCATGGATGACATTAAGTCACCATGTTGGCTTTTGGAACTTGAGTTTCATAACTCATGTATAATTGAAGGGGCACATAATGACGCCACCACACAGAGGCTCTTAGATATGTGAAAATCTATCTCTTCAGAGTCATGAAATGAATGTGACATTTTTCTTATTTAGCTTCTAGCTTTAGATGGGTAACCCTTTTGTTGTATCCTATTCCAACCTTTTTCCCCTGTAGTGGGCATGTCATCCTTTCATTCTATTGATATAAATTGCACATCACATATTCCTCATTCTTTACTCATTCGAGTTTGCATGAAGTTAATGAATAGTTATCTGCATTTTTTTTTATAAAACTTATCTGCATTTTCTTTATTATATTATTGCAATTTTTTTATCCTCAATTAAATTCAAGTCTAAATTATATCATATACAGGACAGAAGCAGAGAAAGGGGTCATCATCACAAACCATTCATTATTGGTATCTGTCTCATTATGCATGTTGTTGCTCTTACTTATAGATATGTCAGAAGTGAAATCAGTAATTTTTCTGTCATTACCTTAGAGATGAGACTCTTATAATTATTCAGTGGCACCAAGTTATCATCTATGCAAGTATAATTCTGACAGTGGTAGATAATACTATAAGATACTTATGTTTGACTGATATGAGTCTCTAACTGAATCAAAGTCTTTATCCAATAAACTTCTTGAATTCCTTTATCTGCCTCATGACTGTTCTATATGCCTCTTAGCTTATTTTAGTAAATAGTACATATAGTCAGCATTACTTCTTGAAGGATTTGATTGTAATTGCATCCACAGATGTGGCGTTGAAATTGTCGTTTCAAATGAAGACATCCAGCGTACTAGTCTTGAGGACTTATGTCTGCATGAAAGTTATAGTTACACCTTGTAGAATTGTACTTACCAGAGATTGCTGTTATTTATACTTTTAGTATTTCTTATGCAAAGAATGTCATCTGTTTGTATTTCTAATTCAACCTACACTTAGTTTCTTGAGGACCTTGACATTTACTTTCAATGTCATTTACACTTCCCCAGGTTACTTTTAATGGATCATTTGATCATGTGAATATTGATGCTACTAGGTAACCTTCCCCACTATTAGGGAACATTCAACATTTTCTTAGCAAACTCTCTACAAAATCCTGAGTTTGATTTTTATGGTTAGATTACATGAATTCTTTGATACCAACTTTTACAGTTGATATGTGATGGCAGTGTCCATAATTTGGAAATTGTTGAGCCATTTCATTCTAGCCTTTTGGGCACAAGCAACAAAAAAAGGAGTCTGTTCCACATGCTCAAGACTACGAAAACCATTGGAGGGTATGTAGTAGTAATAATACAAGTTGGCTTATACAGTACAAGTGATCAATTTCTTCATATTTTTTTCCTTAAATATTCATTTAAAAAAATTATTTCCTCGCCATTTAATACTTCTCCACATTGTTTCCCATTTTTGTTTGTTTCTTGTTGGAGAAAAAGAAAGAAGGGAGGAGGGAGGGGGGCATAAAGTTAAGTATAGCTTGTTTAGGTGGGGCTTTCATGTAGAAAAGGAAGAAGTATGTTCATTAGCATTTGAAAATGAATATTCATTATGGGAGATCTTGTTGGAGTGGTTGCTGCCTTATTCTTTTTCTTCTCCTTTTCTCCATTCAAGTCTTTAGTTAACAACATATATGATTTCTTCTCCAGAACTAGGCTTCTACGTGCCAATCTGCTGCAGCCTTTGAAAGATATTGAAACTATCAATGCTCGCCTTGATTGCCTGGTTAGTCTCAAGACATTGTCTTATGTCACTTCTCAAACACATGGTGATCCCATAATGGTTTTTTTAGTGCTTGGAACAATATCTTTTTAGTCTCCTAATACATCTGTTTTATATTCGATTTCAGGATGAATTGATGAGCAATGAACAGCTCTTCTTTGGGCTTTCTCAAGTTCTGCGTAAATTCCCGAAAGAGACTGGTAAGTAATATAGAAAGAAATGGTTAGAACTAAAAATGGAAATCATATTTATTTGTTTATTATAGTAATCATCTGCTGTAATATGTTGGTATTATCTGAAAAGGGGACTTTTCCATGTTCTTCATTCAGATAGAGTACTTTGCCACTTCTGCTTCAAGCCAAAGAAAGTTACAAATGAAGTTGTGGGCGTTGATAATGCTAGAAAGAGCCAGCTGTTGATATCAAGCATTATACTTCTTAAAACTGCTTTGGATGCCTTGCCTTTACTCTCTAGGGTGATTCTTTTCTTCTTTTTCTGCCTGTGTCTAACATTTAGTGGATCCAAAGATATTTCTAAACTCTAGTGTTTCTTGAACATTCCAGGTGCTTAAAGAGGCAAAAAGTTTTCTTCTTGTGAATATTTTCAAGTCTATATGTGAAAATGAAAAATATGCTCCCATTAGAAAGAGGTGGGTTGCAATTTTTATTCTTGCTGATCAAGTTATTTACATTTATGTGTTTACATAAATGTCCCTGAATGGTTAAGACGTTATAAATGAGTTTGTTTCTTGTCTTGAGTTCTTCAAATCCCAGTTGGCAATAACAGCCAGGATACTGGTAATAGAACCCATTATCAAAATTGAAAAGCTCTCAAATAACATACTTAGGTTTTTGGTTGAAATCTGTTCAAACATCTTTTATTTTTATTTGCAACTAATAAGTAACATTTTTTTTTCTCAAGTGCTATCTATAGAACTTATTTTCTATCAGGCAGCCCTTCTTTGGAGACAAAGCAATTCCTCTACTTCCACTACAGAGTTTAATCATCATCTATTGTTCGTAGACATTCTTTTTGCCCTCCCATTTGTTTTGATTTTTTTTCTCTTGGATAAATAGAGAAATCTCTTGTACCACTTTGGCATGAGATAAATCTGCTTGTTAATCTCTTTTGTGTTGCATGGTTATTGTGAAGTGAGGGAGACAAGCACTTCATAAATTTTACTTAATCTTTTAATATGATCCCTGATTTGAAATATATGTTCATGCTAAAGTGGTATCTATCACATCAAGATTTTGAGCCTAGATAATGGGAAGTATGGCACATAATTGCAATCAATCTTGATTAGATGATCATGACTATAATTGAATGTCATAAACTATGGGACGTTATCAGTGTTTTTTTTTCTTCTTCTTTTTTTTTTTTTTTTTTGCTATGAAATACTTAGACATTAGTGGTCTGTTTGGTGATCAGTATTTTTTTTTTCTTTTTTTTTTTTTTGCTATGAAATACTAGAACACTGAAATTTGGTGTTGTTGGTTACCATTATGAAAGTAACTTATCAAGGCTTGATTGCAAGGGAAATATTGTGAAAAGTTTAATCATTTGTTTTTCAATAATTTTCTATTGACACGTAGATACACCAGTGGCATCTAATCATTCAAATTGGGCACACATTTATTTCAGGATTGGAGACGTCATTGATGAAGATGTGCTTCATGCACGGGTTCCTTTTGTTGCCCGCACACAGCAGTGTTTTGCTGTCAAGGCTGGAATTGATGGACTTCTGGATATTGCGCGGAGATCATTTTGTGATACTAGTGAAGGTTTTCTAGTAGTTAGTTATGTTTATCATTATTTCTTTTTTTGTCCTTTTCATTTATTTTTTCTATTAATGCTATCTAACAATTGGTAATTGTTGTACATGACAGCTATATATAATCTTGCAAACAAGTATCGTGAAGAATTCAAACTGCCAAATTTGAAGCTCCCTTTTAACAATAGGCAAGGCTTTTACTTTAGCATTCCACGAAAGGATATTCAGGGGAGGCTTCCTAGTAATTTCATTCAGGTAGTGAATAAGATCTTGTTTCTGCCTTTTCATATTATGAACACTTCTTCAGTAATTATTTCTAACTTTTCTAATAAATTAGGTCGTGAAACATGGGAACAATGTGCATTGCTCGACTCTGGAACTTGCTTCTGTATGTATCCTAATCACTCGATGAACTCGTGCATAATGCATTTGGTGTCCAATCATGTCCGTGAAAAAGATGATGATTATTATTATTATTATTATTTTCCAAGCCACTTGATGTTTCTTTAATACACCTTTCCAATTAAATCAGGTTCTATATGGTTGGACCAAACTTTGATTGCTATCTAGCATTAGGTTGACCAGCATTTTCAAAACCAGTTTCGTGGGGATTTGAGTTGTCTTAATGCTGCTTATCTAATTTAGCAGAAATGAGGTGGTAGATGTGACAGTGATGGTCAATAATGTTTAGTTTGTTGAGAACTTATTGCACAAGGAGTGACGGGTAATACATAATAGAAACGGGAATGCATACCTATGGAGTGGAAGAAGGGGGGGAGCATAATAGTGTCAGATTGTTCTCCTGTCTCTTTTTCAATACATCTAATTATAGTAGTTGCTAAGTAAAATGTCTTCTATCTCAACTGTTTCTTGATAGGTTAATCTGTCTAGCTTTTGTTTGATTAAATTAAAACTGGAGTGTCAAACATTTATAAAGTTAAAGCAATGTTGTCCAGAGTTACATTACAAGGCCTTTAATATCTTTACATATGTTCGCATGTGCATGTGTGTGTTGATTTCGTCTTGTCACTTCATCTATTTGTATTTAGGGTGGTCAGTCTGGTTCTTAAAAATATTCTTACTAGTATTGACCACTGCGTGAAATTTGCAGCTAAATGTTAGAAATAAATCTGCAGCTGGAGAATGCTACATACGAACAGAAGTTTGCCTTGAAGGTTGTGCTAGACTGAAAAAGTATAATATGTGCTTATTGTTGTAAGCTTCCAATGTTTGCTTTTCCTGTTATCTCTGGATGCACCATTACTTGAACCTGTTTCATATAGTCTACTGCTTAAAAAGGTAAAGAATTTCTTGTACAATATGACCTCATGTAGCCTCATATTACTAACTTACTATTTGAAAAGTCTTTGTCAGTTTATTTATTTTGAAATTGTCAGCATATGGGGAAATGGTTAATTCTTAGTTGAATGGCAATTTTGATTTTTACGGAAGTCCATAATTCTTGGCATGGAAGGCTAAACTCAAGAATGCCTTTGTTATTAAGAGAGTTGGAAATAAGCGGTTCACAATAATCAGTTATAGTTGGCTTTATCAATTTATGTATCTCCTTTTTGGCTTTCTTTGAATTTTTAAGCTATTTGCGTATACTTTGCAATTCACATAATATAGCAACTTCTCTATGACATTGTCACACGTGAGTTTTTTTTTTTTTTTTTTCAAATAACAATTTTCAGCACTTTTATCATTCTTTGCATTTTTTTGTTGCCACTATGAATTGAGTGACAATGCAAGTAATGGAGACATTAATCAAATCAAACTATTTATACACATTAAATATATATTTTTAAGTTATATCTTTATCAGCTTATGTTCCTTCAATAATTTGAGGGATTAGGTTAACTATTAGAGGCTATATTTAATCTCAGTGTACTTTTATTTGATGTGCAGCACTTATAGATGCCATACGGGAAGATATCTCTGTGCTCACACTTCTTGCAGAGGTTCTATGCCTTCTAGATATGATTGTTAACTCATTTGCTCATGCAATCTCGACTAAGCCTGTTGATCGATACACTAGACCAGAATTTACAGGTGTCTGATATGGTATTTTTTAGTATGCATTTTTCTTGTAGTTTTCAGATTTGCAGTGGGCTAAATGGTTGATAATATGATGTTACTTTTAGATAATGGCCCCTTGGCAATTGATGCTGGAAGACACCCTATCCTAGAAAGCATACACAATGACTTCATTGTATGTGGTATTCTTTCCCACCACGGTTATTTTTGAAGGATTCTTTCTTACGTTAAAACTTAGAACCATGGGAACTATTTCCTTTTATTAAATTAAAAAACTTTGGTTTCTTTTGCAGCCCAACAATATATTTCTTTCGGAAGCGTCAAACATGGTAATTGTCATGGGCCCAAACATGTAAGAAATGATATTATTAGAGAATCTTTTCGCATGGAGTTGAAGTATTTTCATGCCTTTCTTCTCCATAGACTGTACGCAATTACAGATAATTATGCTTGGTGACTGCTGAGGCAAGAAAAAGTTTTGAAAACACTAAAGTACCCGTAATATGGAACTATGTTTATTTAGGTTGAGAAAATAAAAGGTCACCTAATAATGTCCAAGAAGTCATACATTCTGCTTTAAATATTTCCCTTTATTGCTATATGCAAAATCTGAATAAATCTGAAGTAAAATGACCTTACTCAAAGATGTCTTAAACCATGCTATTTGCTTGTAATAAAACATTAAGAAAATTAAAATGTCTACAATTATTTGATTTATGGAAGAGGAACAGCATAAACAAGCAAAAAGGTTTTAAGATCCGATGGTTGTGGAAAAACTCCTGAACTAAGATTACAAGGTTTTTCCTACAATAAGGAATTTGAGTAAATTAACATAACAGACAGAGATGATTTTGCATATATAGAACGTTAACTGTTACTACCATTGAAAAATTGTCTTAATTGTCGAGTATTTTATTAGGGGACAAGCAAAACAGATTTTGGTTGTGTATAAGCCCCATTTTCTTTTCTCTCCTCTTTGCTCCTAGGTAGCTGCCTTAGGTCTTTAAGTTGGTTCCTTTAGATTATTCTTAAGGATGATTCCTGTTATCAATTTTGTGAAATCAATAAATTTTTCAGGCTATATTTCTGATGTTATGCATGTTTAAGTTTATCTTTTCCTGCTTGATTTTATCATATATTGTTTCTTTCAGGAGTGGAAAGAGCACCTATCTCCAACAAGTGTGTCTTATAGTCATCCTTGCTCAGATTGGTTGCTATATTCCTGCTCGCTTCTCCACTCTAAGAGTTGTTGATCGTATATTTACAAGGATGGGGACAGTAGATAATCTCGAGTCTAACTCTAGTACGGTAAAATTTCCTAACTTCATATTGGAAAATGTGCAGCTCTTGTCTCTAATATATGAATATCAACATATTGTATAAAATGTAATTAGCAGATCCTCTCTGCCCCTACCTCTTTTTCCGACCCCAGAAAGATGAGGATAATCATGGTTCCATCAATGCAAATGGTTTCTTTTAGCATGTCGATATTTCTCATCTTTGACAATGTTAATTCTTTTTGGTGATGCTTCAATAAAATTTGATTATAATCAAGCATATACACTTCTATAAACTTGGGCATTTTTGCAGGATATCCCTACTTCCCTTGTTTCATTTTTTTAAGAGTTCTGATCTGTATGGTATTCACCTTTGCTTAGTCTAGAGGCAGTTGGTTGTGGAGTAACATTTTTTTCCTTTTGAATGTAAATTGCATTTTGCATTCAGAGTGACCTGTTATGTCAAAAGGCCAGTGAAGAATAGAAAATAAGCATCTAAACAAATCATTTCTCTGTCATTATTACAGTTCATGACAGAGATGAAAGAGACAGCTTTCGTCATGCAGAATGTCTCCCAGAGGTAATTTGTTCTTAACAACTAGGGAACAATAGGTCAAATAAATCTTCATTTTGTCTTTGATATTTTATTGTGGAAGCAGGAGTCTAATTGTTATGGATGAACTTGGGAGGGCTACTTCTTCCTCAGATGGATTTGCAATTGCATGGAGCTGTTGTGAACATCTGTTGTCAATAAAGGCGTAAGCACTAAACTGATTCACCATTTACTCTCTTTTGCTATAGGAGCTGCTAAAATATGTTCTATGTGATGACATCATGTTTTAGACAGTCATTACAATAAATTATACTCCCTCTGTTCCTATATGAATGTCCACTATACTAAATATAGATTTTTCAAAATGAATATCCTATTTCCTTTTCAAGAGACTAAA
>JAYMTT010000429.1:0-13337 GCA_036898025.1 Hypseocharis bilobata
TATATCTTCGAATCTATATATCTGAAAAAAATTTCTGACAGATTACACATCCTGATATAAGAATACTTTAACAATTATATTTCTGTTTTCAAACTGAATAAAATAAGATGCCA
Organism: Hypseocharis bilobata; assembly: GCA_036898025.1. Lineage (NCBI taxonomy): Eukaryota > Viridiplantae > Streptophyta > Magnoliopsida > Geraniales > Geraniaceae > Hypseocharis > Hypseocharis bilobata. Next base: position 114 of record JAYMTT010000429.1, read on the forward strand.
ACACAAGGAAATTACATTAACATTTTGATAACAGAATCTCTACTCATTTTACTTTTACAATTCAACAAATTGAAAAAGTGAAGAAAAATCCATCGAACCTAATCCTAATAGTATTTTGTTCAGCCAAGTAAAAAGAACAAACAAGAAGAGCTACAGCTATGGATCATGAGCATACATTATGAGATAGACCAACTATGCATTGTGCATTCCACCACGTATAAAAGCTAACATGAGAAGGAAAAAGTCTTTGAAACTACAAATATTACACAAACATCCAAACAAGTCGACCTCTTTCTGGAGACTTTAGCTTGACGATAAAAAAAGTTTGGTATGAGAATTGGCACCTCATGCTTTACTAGTTGTCTGACAAGCCCCACCTGGTAGACTGGCATGAATCAGTCACATCTGCGACATGCTATAGTAGTTGTATATCCAAATTTGTCAAGAGTGCTTACAGAAAATTACTATAGCTTGGCAAGAGAATTGGTGAACGTCCAGCTTCATACTTTCATGGCAATGGCGATGGCAATGGCGATGACTGGTTCTTCGGAAAACCAAAATCACTAAACAATCCCTGAATCAGAAAAGTGGAAAACCAGAGAAGTATGAATTATCAAGCCTCGTCCACAAAGATGGTGCACCACCACCCCTAGAAGGAAAATGCTAACCACCTCGGCCCCAGTTAAGAGCTACTGTGTGCATGGGTTCAGACATAACAAAAACAACAAAGAGAAGAAACTCCTAAAAGGCTAAAACAAATTTAATTCTTTCGGGTTTAGAGCAGGAATGGACTATTAGTTTTACAGATAACGGAACCAATTTGTAAAAAAATAAAAAATTTAAAGACCAATTTTAGCAAGAACAACTTAAAACTACAAGGATTACTATTATTAGGTCCGATACCCTATATTTCAATTTCACTATTCATGAAATTGTTACTTCAATTCAAAATCAACCGGCAAAGATGTTATTTACACACATTCAGTCTAAAACTATGACCAAATAGCGTCTCTTGGTTGTCAAGTCACCATCAAACAAAATTTTCCACCTACTTGGACTCAGAATGAAGAAGATGAATGCATAAATCAGCAATGTCATAACCCCAACTTGCAAATATTGTGTAGGACATGGACTGTATGTGCCAAATTTCATTTCATATAAGTTTTAGCAATAACCTACAAGATTTGACAATCACAATTCCCAATGCAGAAACCATGAAGCCAAGTTAGAAAAAAGCCAAACCAGCATTCAAGCTCATACGTACCATGGCATCATTGATCGCATGGGCCACACAGTAATGCTCCTGAAAATAAGCAGTTTGGGACAAAATTTGAAATGTTAAAAATAAAAGAAGCTCATCAGATTTATCACAGCAAAATTTACTACTTGCTGGATAACTAGCCAGTATTAGGTTCGGCAAAAGCATAAAGCGTCACTAATCCATGTGAGAGGTAGCCAGCACATCCAGACCAAATTGGCCTCACAACTTATCAGAAGAATGTGTTACACAGAAGACCCACTCAACACTATTTGGCCACGGTTCAGAAACACCACCTAATATTAGTAACTACTTTTTAGCACTTCTCATTTTCTCACTACTGGAATGAGGATTTGACTTACCTGCATCATGTGCCACTCTTCAAATTCATCAAACAACTCCAGCCGCTCAATTCTAATGAAAAATGACATCACAGATGAGAATCTTCCTTCGAATATTTCGAATAACAAGGTAAGCCTCCCAACATAAAGCAAATTCTTTAAAAAAAAATAATAATAATTAAAAAAAAACCAGAGAAAACAAACTTGTATTCATATCCTATAAACAAGACACTTAAGAATCTTCGAAAAATGAGGTCCATCCCAACAGCACAAATATAGGATCTTTGCAACATTGAAAACACCAGGAGTTCTCCTCCTCAGAAAAAGTAGCAGTAGTGCATTTTCATTCACTCGCATATGTTTCATTATCTCACCTCAATTTTACCTATAATAACCCTTTAGATCTTCCAGAAGTAATAAGTTTATTCAATTGGAAGTTGCAACTTAAGTACAACTCTCACTCACATTCTACACTTGGAGCACACTGAAAACTACCCAATGGTAAATGATCTCATCATAATCCATGCCCAACATCCTTATATTACACATCCTTAAGTAGATTGCTAACGGGAGGACAAAGCTTCCTTAAAGATAAATCTCAAACAACATAGTTTCAAACCTTGTATTCCATTAGTCAAATCCACCATATAACAGTTTCAGAGAGAAAGAAGGCCAAGCAATCATGGGAGAGCACGGCACAATGAACAAAAAATCTATTTATTTGCAAGTACAGATAAAACAGTTCAGGTATGTCTTTAAGTTACAGTATGACTTACACTACTAAGCCAGAGAATAAGAACTAGACCAATTAAGTTTGTTGTATGGAACCCTAATTGTCTGGTGTAACCTAAAAAACATACTATTAAATAAAGATGTTCTGACCATGAACGGATTCAGCAAGGCAGATGTAGTTTTACTGATTTTTTTTTAATATATATAAAAAGGTTGAAATAAAGGTTTGATTCCGATATAAATTATACTCCCTCCATCCCACAATAGCTGTCCTACTTTCCTATAACTGTTGTCCCATAATAACTGTCCACTTTCCTTTCTAATAACAAATTAGACTCCATTTTCCAATAGTATCCCTTAAGTAGTTAGGTCTAACTTTTGGAGATTGTTATGAGGGTAGGAGGTGGAAATTTAAGGACTAACAAATTTATCCTTAATGTTTGCAAAAAGTCAAATAGGAATTATTGTGAGACAGAGGCAAGTAAGACATAAAGCATCTAAAACCAAAAATTCAGAAAAACAAAATCATCTAAAAGAGAAGCAAGTTTTTAGTTGGTGATTCAGATAGCAAAAAATTGGCACATGATAGCAAATAGTCTCAGACAGGAGGCACAGCAGTAACCGGGCTGGTTAGAGAAAAATTATCCTCACTCTAAACAGGGGACCAGAGTAGTGGAGAAAAGACATTGTCTGGCACAAGATTTGCTGATCCCTGGTCAAAGGTTACCCATCCCCAAGTTTATGAAGAATAATGTAAGTTAAAAAGAACTCATTCCAACAATCATCAGTATTCCCAGGAAAGTCCATAGATTCTCTTTCTACCCTTATGTCTAGCAACTACAGTAACTTCCATCCCTTCCTCGCGACTTGCGACCCACTGTTGATGCTTCCTTAGTTGTCCCTCCTTTGCCGCCGGGCCGGGCCGTCGACGAACCAGCTACCCCATCCGTCACGCGTGATCCTTGGAAGTTGACTTACTGCCTCATATCCCGTTACATTATTAGGTTTGTAATTATATTTAAAAAATAAAAATAAATAAAAAAGATAGAAATCAATTACTACGTGAATTAAACTCAAAGTTTCTAAACCGAAGCTGTGTCAATCTAAATCCTAAGAGATTATTTATAGGGGTTTTAGGAAACCATAATTAAAGAAAAGACGAAATTACCCGTGCAGATCCAAAACCCTAAAAATAACAAAAATTAATAAATTGTCCTATTTCTCAAATTGTGTCTATATTGAATATGCCTAAAATCCTTCTTAGGTGGTTCCGCAAGTTTCACCCCTATCCCAATGGCAAAACAGTCCATACCAGTAGAGAAGTAAGAAGCTCCATGAACTCCGTCTCTGCTCCTGGCTAGAGTCCGGTGCTAAACTAGGCTTCGAGTATGCGCTCCTCTAGGTGTCAGCACCGCTAACACTCAATCTTCGCTCCTAAGGAATTTCCTAGTTCCTAAAGAAAGTATTCTAATATATTCACTCAGACGAAAGAGACAGTAAGGGCGAGGTAACGAACAAGGATTCAGGTTTGGCTGTGCATAGCTAAGAAGAGCAGAGAACAGAAGTCAGAAAGAAGCCTTATATCCTCTCCCTTATTGTTAGCAGAAAAGCTTTCCTCTTGAAGGCTTCTTTAGTGATTCTATTCTAAACATAGTCTAGGGTTAAAAATAGTTTTTAATTTTGCGTCTTTTGTTCAGGAGTTATTGGCATTTTTACATTCAGTGGTTGAACTTTAATTGCAGCAATTCCGGCAGAAAAGGATATTTATGTAATTTGTTGGTATTAGGAATTATCTAGTAGTCTTAAAATTCCAATACAGCCCAAAGATTTTAAGTCAGTGTGGTGCTGAAGTCTCAGCTTACTACGCATACAGGGATTCGCCAATTAGAACACTTTAAAAGCAACACTGGACAAGATTCACAAACATATTTACATATAAAGATACTTTCACACTACAGCAAAAACATATAAAAACTGAGGATACAAGAAAATGTAAGGACTGTTCTTTCGAGGACATTAGCATGATAATTTTCTGTTGACAAACTGTAACACAATGCAAACAAACAATGCATAATGCCTATTTTGCATATCAAATATAGAGCAGCAAGCACCTTTGGCATTGAATTTGGCAGATAGTATAAATGAACTTCTAATGATTCCCAATATCTGTACAGGCACATACCTGTGTCTTTCTTGCGGTTCAACAAAAGTACTATAAACTTTCAGCATGTCCCACGCAACAGCCCTCTGATTCACCAGAGTAGCAAAGTACCGAAAATGTGTAAAGAGAGAATTCAGTGAGATAATTTGTTATGGTAAAGAAAGACAGCAAAGATTGAAAATTCCAACCAGCAAGAAAGAGATTGTCTTAAAAGGAAAGCCAGACATTAACAATTAGCATTAACCACCTCCTAGATATTGAAAGTTTTAAATTCCAGCAGAGAGGAGAAAAAGGAAAAGAAAGGGAACCAAAAAGAACATACAATCAAATTTTCACGGTTTGATAGAAGTTTCATGTTTGGAACTCAAAAATTGACATATAGTGATAACTGTACTGTCATGTGCAATAACAACTTTGAACATCAAATATTCTCCTAAATAAAATAGACAAATAAATAGATAGCTTTGAAATAGAATGATCAGCCAAGTTTAATAACCACTAATCAACTGTTTGTTATTGGTGGTTATTCACTCTGTATCTTCCCCACTAGATATTAACTCTACGGTTGTTAAATAGGGTATCTCTCACTTTAGAAGTCACATATTGCCATCCACAATGCGCACAGACAAGACTGGACATCATGAGACAGTACTTTCACTGTGAATAAAAAAGAAATACCTGCCACCCTTGGTCGAGAAACAGTCTTTCTTTCGCAAGTAAAGTTGGTGTATCATAAATGCCCAAGAGAGCACAGCCCCGAGTCTGAAACAAAAATCCATGGGAAATTAAATAATTATGGGAGCATACTTCCGCTGGATGCAACCTGCAAGATGTTCTATTAATATTACAACTTCATCTGAAAGAATGACTTAACGAAATTAATCATAAAATAGAGAGCACAGATGATAACTTTAAAACATGGTCAAGGCATTTGGGTAATATCAAGGATATCTGGTCCCAACAAGGCTTTAAGCCTCACAATATATATAACTTCATGGATTATTGGATATAAAATATAAATTTTCAAAATTTAACTCTACATAACACACTCCACACCACCTCAATTAAACCACTTAATTGATCTTCCTCCATACATTCCCTCCGCATCGCCCCCACCCCCAAAATTCTCGTTTCATATGTTAAGGAGAGAGAGAGAGAGAGAGAGAGAGATAAGAAGAAGAAGAAGAACAAAAGATACCTGTCTATTTGAATCCTTGAAAGTTAACTTAAAAGTATTTTCTAATATAGAATTATTTTTTATTTGCATTACGTTGCATCTACAACGATGCATAAACCCATACAAGGGAAAACAATAAGGATCGTAAGTATATTTAGAAAAAAAGGAAGAAAACAAACTGCAGAAAATCAAGATGCAAATAGTTTAAATCAAGGGCACCAAGACACTAGACAGTGGAATGCGAATAGATACACATAACTAGTTCAAGATGAATACAATAAAAGCCAAAGATGTTTGAACCAAAATCTGAAACTTTAGCACCATAAAGAAGAGGAAAGGAACAACAAAATATCAAAGCAAACAATTGAGATCAAGAGAGAAAGAAGCAGAGTATGTTATCCACAAAACCCCTACTAGTTCTTGTTTGAAATCAAACCTTGCTATTAATTCTACCCCTAAAGAATGTCTTAAGTACCAAATTCATTGCTGTATTGCTCTGGGCTGGATTTTAAACTCCTTGGGAATCGAGGAGCTTATTTTTTTGCCTTTTAACTACGTGGCGCCTAGCTCTCATCCAAAGGTTGGTGAATACATTAAAGCTTTTCTGGTCACAGTTAAAGAGCCTCATTTTTGGATTTAATGACAGGAACATTGCAATAATCATATATGATTATCAATTATTAAACTATGTTGTTTTAATTCGTTATGTTTATTTGTCGTTCTTGTACAGCAGTCTTAACCCTGCTATATTTCCATAAATTTCTTCAGTATGTTTTACATTTATGACAACAGGAAAGAAATAAATTCTTTTAAGCTCAAATATATTCATCCAACTAAAAACAAGAAGACATACCTCCAAATTTCTGATCATTTGCTGCCCAAAGGCATCATCTGGATGGATCTGTCAAAGGAACGCAACCAAATGTAAACAAACTAGTAATCAGAGAAGAAATGATACCATATCCTGTAGCAGTTTTGCTGAAAAAAATGTAAAAGTTGGTACATAGTTGAACTTACGTTAAAATCCAATCCCCTCCTATTTGTGAGCTATCAAGAACGTCCAGTTTACAAAAGACTGGCACTGAATGGTCCATTCAACAACCAAATGTACTATCCATGTTCTAATAAGATAGGTTTTGTTTTGATATGCATATGACTGATATGGAAACTCATGCACTTATTTCTGTTTCCTGAACCACTACAAACTTCCATCAAGTAGGGTTGTCTTCATGTATAATTTCAAATGAATTGTTTTGATTTGGTCTTCTTATGTTATTCCCCTTGATCTTAGTCCATATCAAACTTTGAGTGAACATGATTCAATGGATGAAGCCTATCAATCTTGTTTCCTTGCAATTAAAGTAGAAGAAAATACTGTATTTCACTAAACCAAGTATACTAACAATGGGCTTCCTTCTTGGTGCAAATGCACAGTATATTATACACAAATACAACCAAAAAAAGAATTTTGTTTTATGTTTTGCTAAAAAGTAATTAAAATAAATATGAATTTTCTGGTGCCATTGTTTCGGAACAATTGGAAACCCAGATAGGGTTTAAGGACCAATTATTCCATCAAAATCCAGCACAGTAAATAAATAGCTATTTAACATCTATACCAACAATGAATGCTCCAATGGTGATAATAATGAGATGAAGAGAAGAGAGAGAAGAAAACATATACCCATCAATTGTTTATACATATTGCACACCCTTCGAACATATATGGTACTGAAAATGTATCGAATATCAATAATTTACTGGTTTTGAAGTATCAGTACTTCAAAGATGAAAGGAGAGAAGAAGAAAAAGGAACTAGTAATTTAAATCATTACGTTGTTGCACTTTTAATATGAAGTTCAGGAACATCATTTGGAACAAGTTAAAATATGCTGAGGTTTGGAAAGGGGTAGAACCTGCTCATATAAGAAAAATACTGCCGTCGAAAAGGTTTTTGCAGCCCAACCAACAATTGCACGGCTTGAATCAGGGTCCAAGTATATTAAAACACATTCTGCAATTATAAATGTTGGCAATCTGATAACAGTATCAGAATAAAGCAGCTTAACCGTTACCCTCAAAATAGATGCAGATAACATAAAGCCATACTGATATAGTGAAGAAAAAATACTAATCAAACGAAACAAGGAAAGGTTCTGTTCACAAATGGTCCCTCCGATTTTCCAAAATTTCAATTTGTGTCCATGTACTTTATATTGGTTTTTTTTATTTCATTAATTAAAGGTTGAAATGTATTCCAAAATTGAACTTTCCTAACATCTCTTAACAGCAAAGTCATAAATCTTGCACGTAATTATTACCAATGGACAGATCAGTGGTCCATACCAAGCAAAGGCCCCACACCCTTTTCCATTCACTAACACACGTACAACCAATTAAACTTTTCATCAAACACCTTCAAGGCAAGTTAATATAAACTTGCCCTATAATCCTCACAGCCAAAAATAACTTCCTGGGTTGACTGCATCTACAGAAAGTCCTCAATTGGACTCTCCTCTCACAAAAGCACATCCTCTCTAAATAAACAATGCATTCCAAAGTAGAACTTTTCTGAGATGTCTTAACAGAGAAGTTACAAATCTTGCACATAATTAGTACCGAATCGGTGGTTTATACCAAGCAAAGAACCCGCACTCTTTTCCACTCACCAACACACATTAAACTTTTTATCAAACACCTTCAAGGCAAGTTAGAATAAACTTGCCCCATAATCCTCACAGCCAAAGTAAACTTCTTCTGGGTTTAACAATGTCCACAAGAATTACTCAATAGGATCTCCTCTTACAAAAGCACGCCCTCTCTAAATAAACCAAAATAAAAGTATAGGGAAGCAGAAGGGAATCCAGAGAAACTAGAGCGACCATTTATGAACATAAAACTGTCAACTTCCCAGCATTCAAGAGGAAAGGAAACAGAATAAGCATATAATGATGCTTTCCACCATAAGTAGAATATGATATGATGAAACCATATTGAATGAACAAATAAATCACGCACTTATGACAATGCCTTTTAAAAATAGTTTGAGGACAAGGAACAAACAAGAAATAGCCAGAGATTATCGCAGTTATAGTGGTGTAAACAGGTAATTGAGTAAACCGGAAATGCAATTACCCAAAGTTTCAGAAGTGTACAAGACAGTACTATAACTAGATTTTAATGCAGAGAAAGATAATGTGTTCCATGCAAATACCTTGGATCCATATCAGCCAAAGCTATGGCATCATCTAATTTTTGAATATCACGTAAATCAATAGGGAGTAGCTTGTAATGATCACTGAGCACTTCTCCTTTCTCTGCAACATCACGGATAGTAAATTTCTGTATTCAGAACATTATACATAATCAATTGCATGCGATAAATAAAACCTGATTTTTAGCCCTCCCTCTTCCTCTCCACGGATAATAAAATTCCGTATTCAGAACATTACACATAATCAATTGCATACAAATAAATAAAACCTGATTTTAGCCCTCCCTCCTCTCCACGGATAATAAACTTCTGTATTCAGAACATTACACATAATCAATCAGCCCCCCCCAAAGAGTGATGGACAACTCATGGTGATGATGGCAATGGGATGCAGCAGCGGCAGCCGCATGAATATAGTAGAGGTTGAGCAGCGTAATTGCATATTAGTTTGAAACATCCACTGCTGTTGTTGCCGCCACTAGCAAACTTGATGAAGGTGGTGACACGCCAGTATCATGTGGTTTTTCTATGAGTAGCATCTCTCTTTGATACTATGGTGAAAAATTGAAAGAGCCACTGGTGCTGTAGCTGTCATCAACAACTTTGGTGATGGTAACAGTAGCAATATATCTGCTGCATTTTCTAGGTACATCTGTGCTCCAGAGACTAGTTATGGTAGATACAAACTAGAAAAGACATGAAATATTTCAACGCATGGATAACCGATACTCCAAAAGGACCACAACTATATCTCCAATTAAGACGGGTGCAAACTGCCACTAATATCTGCATGAGCATGATCACTCAACCCAAATTCATATCAGAAGATATCAACGTTAACTGATAACTCTCGTGCTAAAAGAACCTAGAGATATTTGGGAAAGCAAACCCAATATGGTCATCAATTATATGAAGATATTTAAATGTCATTTTCCTGCCTGTTCTGCGTGGAATCCCATGTCTTTTAGGCTGTTGTATCATGAATAGTCAAAAATCATATCGGTAAAATTTGAAAATAGATGTTACATTGTGACGCCATTAAGTAACAATACAGGAACCAAAGGATCAGAAATGCAGATATGCTTACCTTGTGAGATTGATGCTGTTGCACCAACTTTCTCCCTCAACTGACTGCTGGTTTCTATAAGTGCCGCTTTCTTGCTGGTTACCTAACAAACAAATACCACAGAATTAATTTTTTCATATTACAATTTCAAATAAGAGTTAGTCTCATAAATGCCCCCTAACTTTGGTTCCATCTTTAAAATCCATCACAATTACCTCAACTTTCAAGTTTAATCAAATAAAAAAAATTGTCATTTTTGTTTAACAAATGGTGGCCCGGATTTTAACAAAATAAGTAAAAAATATCAAAATTCATTGAACTTGAAAGTTTGGGTGTCAAGTTGAATGTTGATGATCGAGCAAAGTTAGAAGGTATTTATGAAATTAACCCTTCAAGTAAGGCAAACTGAAATCAAAGACAACTTTCGACTGCGGCTCCACTAAAGATAGCAAAGGAAATTGACATGTGATAAGTCAGGCATGAACAAGTTATCATACGACTTTTTAGTTCTTCCGCATACACTGTTAACCTAACATAGTATACGGTGCACCTTCATACGACAAATACGTAAGTGCTTTGCCAACTAAACCCATAGGATAGTAATGTATGATTTAAACTTGCACCTCCTTGAAATCCAGTTCAACGTACAAATGCGGTGCTTTCCCCTCGTCCTGAAAGAAAAATATCACTACAATTAAAGCTATGATCCATCTTCATAATTAATTTATAACAACTAAACCAAACTACAAAAGAATTGTGCAAAATATAGCAACAACTTTATGCATGTACATAAACAACATCTCAAAATTACATTAGAGAACAAAACCAACCAGAGGTGTCAGTATACTTGCTACCTTCTCACAGATATCTTTTTGAGCCTAGGATAAGTAAAATACAAGAAATAACATATAGGTTTATGGGAAAAGAAGCAGCAGTTAACTCTCAAGTCTATCACAATCTAAATTGTATCATTACTTCGAATAAAATTTATAGACCTGCAACTGGAAATATGTCGTATCAAAGCCAGCTCCAAGTGATAATATTTGCCTCCTGGTCTGAACTTCATCGGTATTTCTTTGACAATCAAGAAACTGAAATAGAAGCTTTCGTAGAGCAGCCCATCGAGCAAAATAACCTTCGACATACGCAAAACAAATGGCAAGGAAATTAAAAAATTACTTATAAAACAAAAACAACATTTATAATGTCAAGTTGTCAGCTCTAATATACTCTGCAATAAAAAAACCATACCACGATTGATAATTGGAGATCTCCTCACAGGTCTTCTTACAAATAAATGGACGTAGTCATCTTTCATGTATCCCTTTTTAACACATGAACTTTTAGCCATAAAATAAACAGTTAGTATTATTCACCACGTCTAAAGCAAGTTGAATGATGCTGATTGCAATTGAATAATCAGCATAATCACATTTGCAAAATAAAACATCAATTTTTCCTTTACAAAAAGATAAACCACAATAAAATTCTTCTCTTTTATGAGATTGAATTCGTATAAACTCAATTATTTGACATAATAGCAAAAGAGAATGCCCGAATTCAAGCTCCAGATTTTTGGTTACTTCAAACATTCCCATGCACAAAGTTGAAAAGAAGTCTTGCATGTTGGGACAGAATGGTAAACAGAATTATGTTTATGCTAATAGAAGAGATGCCAGACTTTGTAAATCATTATTAGTACATTGTATAGTTGAAGAATCTTATCATATCTTTAGTTTCATTTCTGATCTTTTATGCTTTTGTATTGAAGAAAATTTGAAATACCAATTTTAAACCTCCTCCCAACAATTAATAGGAGAGGAAATGCTACCTAGCCCAAGGGTCACAAGGTCTTATCTCCTATATATAGAAAAGGAAGCCAATTTCCACTATTTTAAGTGCAGAAGTGTTAAAGTACGAATATGAACTGCACCTTAAGTGACACGAGCACCAAATCCACGGGGGGAGAGAGAGAGAGAGAGAGACTAAACTAGAAGAGATAAAACTAATAAATTGTAATTCCAAATTAAATTACACCACTGGACAAATAAATCAGGTAGTTAAAAGCCATAACAAAATACTTTTTTGAGGAAGGAAACAATGGCACATTCTGTGAAGTGAAAATTTAAAGTCTCAATGGGTCCCATGTGAGAAATCTTTCATCTGGAGAGTGATCAGAATGTGGCATGAATTGTCTAACTTATGATATCTCAGCTGCTGGTGTTAGAATAAGCCGGTAACATATTTCAAATTCTATACCAAATCAGCACGATTACCACTCACAATCAAATACCAATTTGTTAACATTCACAACATTTTGGTCTTTAATTCCAAAATCACTAGTAGAAGCCATAGAATTGATCTAATCATCTACCTACTTCTCCTGACTGGGCAAAACATTGTATCTCTAAGAAATGAAAAAGGCTATTCACATTTCTGGCATCAATTCATTGTGCATTATATTAAAATATTTTTTTACTGAAATATCTCTCTTGATTTTTTACATAATTATTATACTTTTTTTTGTACAGTTTCTATATAGCTGCATTCTCTTCCCTCCTTGCATATCTACAAATGGACTGTGATGAAGCAAAGTAACTACTTTCAGCCTCAACTAAACATTATCAAAATTCACCCAGCATATCATCCCAGGTAAGTTGGAATATATTTTTTTTTCCTTCTTTCATTTTCTCGGCAACCAAACAGACAGGTAAATCAGAACAAAAAGCGGAAACCGTCAAATAATTTCATGTATTAAGTTTCTGTATAGAAAAATATGATACGCACAGTTTACTGGCGGAAGCGTCGTCGTTTGTGGCTTGAACGGCTGCTCGGTTGCTGGCGGAATCAGGCACCGGCTTCGCCATGGCTCTGCAGTAAAGAGAATTCGATAGGCGAGGACGAGGGTTCTTCTTCTACAATAGAGCAGGATCGAGCGAGCGAGCAAGACTATTATTTTCGTTTTCGGTGGGAAATTGGGAATGGGATCGTGTCGTGAATTGGGCTCGAATATTCGGGTTGGGCATTGTCGCTGACGCTTAGCGGTGGTGAGGTGAATTAGAGAAGTCCGCTGTCACTCACGTGACAAATCATATAACTCTGCACGTGTCATTCACGTGTGAATTTAAAAGTTTTTTTTATATCGTGAAGGAGGCTCATTGAGCCGTTGAGCTACACAATAGAGGGTAACTCTCTCCTTTTCCTTTAACCTTTTTCACACCACCCAATAGAATCTGAACTCAAGACCTCTAATATAGAAGTCTGATACTCGAACC
>JAYMTT010000430.1:0-13324 GCA_036898025.1 Hypseocharis bilobata
AACAGTGAGTGAGCATAAAAATTTTGAAACCAGGAGGCCTTTGCTTGAAGATAAGAGGTTAAAAGAACAGTTCTTGTAAAGGAGTAGTGTCTCTAGAGTTTGGAGTGTTATAAAGACATTACTTGCAGAAAATGATTTCAACTGAAATCAGCTTCTTATTGTTTACTTAATTTTCCTTAATGAGTAGGAGATAGCAGCTTTACGTGCGACTTGCAGACAACAGAGAGACACAAATGAGAGCTTGAAGAAAATGAAGGTGATTTCTCATTCTTCATTACCTATTTTTTTCATACTTATTACTGTAATATGGGCTGATGATACCATAACTTTGATTGTAGACTTATACTTTATACTGATAAACGGTTTGAATTCAACTCTGTTCTGCAGCTTGATCTGAATCTACACTCTGCTGTGAAGTTGGGTACAACTTTTGGTGACCCAGAGAACGCAACCTCTCCACAACCCCAGCTGGGAATATGGTCTAGTCTACAGCAAGTTCCTTCAACCATGCTGACCCATCCCACTTGTGTTGATAATTCACAATCAGATAATTTCGAACTAGCAAAGAACTCTGATTCATCCCAGGATAGTTCCTTTTTGCTGCCTGATCTAAATATGATGCCATGGGAAGATGATTCTGGCTCAGAGATTTTATATGGGATGAGCTGAGGAAAGTGTGATCGTCCAGTGTTAATTTGTTCTGTCAATCCTCACCCGAGGTCTGTGTCCTTTGTCAACTACCTCCCAATCGTTTACTGAGAGTGGTCTTGAGGGTCCAAAAGGGCTGGCCCTCTAGATATATGTTTTGTGTATCCTGGGGTGAAATCAGAGATGCCACGACAACCCAACTTGCTAGAATTGCTAGTACTTGGAATGCAAGGGTAGTTGACCACGTCAAAGTCATGAAGATCATTTTGAGGTTGGTTGGCAAAATAGAGATCCTAGATATCATCAGAATGTTAAGACCTTGTGGTGTTGCAGTTTAATTTCCTACATTCCTCCGAAATTGTTTCGAGGGTAAACCCTCATTACTTCTCATTTTTTCGGAGTTATGCAGACATAATTGAGTCATTCTTTGTAGTGTAGGTAAAAGAAAACTACCATTTTCGCAACCTGATAATAGTTTTGTTCTTCTAAATTCCAATCCCAATCTCTTTTATTTTATTTACTGTATTAGTTTCTAATACACTCTTCTGTTGGTTGGGGATAAAATTAGCAAATATTAGAGTCACTATCACTGCTATTTCTTGAAATTAAACTTTGGCAACTTTACTATTCCCAAAGTTGGCTGTAGATTTGGTTGGTTTAAATATGATATGAATGGAGGTTTACAGATACCTACTTGCCACTTGACAATGGCTGCTGAGAAATATGCCTAACAAAGACTAATTCCAACGCTTGTTCTAGATTGTCGAAGATGGATGGATGCCCTCTAATTGGAAAACTTAAAACTTGCCGGACAGCAATACAGGATTCATGATCACGACTGACCATCTCCTCCTAAGGGGAACTGATTAAAAATAACGCAAACAACGAATCAGCTAACTTAATTCGGGAAAGGCTGAAAGATGATTAATTAAGCCATCATCTGGAGAAATTCAAAAATTAATTTGATAAAGAAAAAAAAATTAAATTTTACTTTTAAATATAAACAATTAATACAATATTTGTGAATAGGTTGTTAGATCCTGAGAAGAGGTTGCAAAACCCTTAGGTTGTTTAATTACCCATTTAAACTCACACGATCTGCACATTCTATCCAATGTGGATTATTTGTGCCATATTTCGTTAACTAAGACAAGGCTTTTTAATATGTCCTTTAGTAAAAATATAAGATTTTTTTATTATGTTTTAGAAGTGCAAGGTTAAAATTGCCCATCGTACAAAGTTCAAGGGTCAAAATTGAAATCAAACCATAAAATATAAAATTCAATTTACTTAACTATTATCAATAATCTTTTCTTTTCTTTTTTTAATAATCTTCTTACCATTATGTTATCCATCCATTTGTTTAGCTATAAAGTGGTAGCACAACTATTTTACCATTCCATCTTTTTAAACTATTTTGGTAGTACTACTAGTTCCATTTTTTTAGAAGTTGCATATACCAACTTTGAACTATCAGGGCTCCAACGCACACAAGCTAAACGTTTGCTCTAATCAATCTGAGTCTATAAGAGAAAATGTACAGAAAAATAAAAAAACTCTCAAATAAAGCAAAGAGGAAATAAATATTCTGCAGGTTTTATGCACTGCATAAATCAAAATTTATCAAGACTTTCAACTTTGGAATACGACCATAAGATGAAGCGGATGACATTATATAGTGCTATTTCTAGTTCAAATATAATTTCCACTAAAAAAATACAAATTGTTATCGAGAAAATGCAATACTTTTTTGGAATACAGGTGACAAGAAGATTGCTCAATGTTTCAAGTTTTCTTCAACAAGTTCAATACAACGATACAACACTAACTCGACAGGGTTCAGGGCACATCCCATCTCAGCTGCGAGTTGATCATAATCAGTGCTGTTCTCTGCGATAATGCCTGTTACTAAGGTACGAAGAGGCAGAAGCCATTCGTTGTAGGCCTTCAGTAAGTAGTTCTTGGACAGTACTCCAGTGTAGTTGGTCTTTCCTGTTCCCATGAAGGTAAGATTAGCATCATAAATATAACTATCCAACAAATCCAACAGAGTTTTTCTTCGTAAATACTAAATGCAAATAACATTTATTAATGAACAAAAGTTTATAGGCCCTGTATATATCCATTTACAAGTGCATGTGTGTGCATTTCTGGCTGCAAGGATATTCGGGTACGAGAAATAGTTTATGAAAACAAACATTACAGAATGGAAACAAAGAACATACACCAAATTCTAGTCAAGACTTGAAGAAATAGCACAAATAACATGGACTGAACTGATTCGGACTGATCCATTAACTTGATCAGACGCGACATCTAGAACAGATTTAGGACTTCTGGAATGTAATACCTAAATCGGTAATAGAAATTGTAGTTTTTCTTCTTAATTTTCAAATACTGAGAGCAAATAAAGTTAATGCATGAAAAAAGAAATTATATTTCTGCTTGAAAAATTATATCATGTGTGCGTTTCGGCTTGAAGC
This sequence comes from Hypseocharis bilobata, assembly GCA_036898025.1. Lineage (NCBI taxonomy): Eukaryota > Viridiplantae > Streptophyta > Magnoliopsida > Geraniales > Geraniaceae > Hypseocharis > Hypseocharis bilobata. The sequence goes on from JAYMTT010000430.1 coordinate 3,132, forward strand.
ATATTCCTGTCATGTGAAATAGTTCATGAAAACATAAACATTACAGAATGGCAACTTACAACATGCCAAATCATAGTCAAAGAATTGGATAAATGACACAAATAACATGAACTTAACTGATTCACTGATCTATTAACATGATCAGCTTGATATCTAGAACCGGTTTTGGAACCCTGGAATATAACATCTTAACAGGTAAAGAATCCCATTGTGCCTTAATCTCCCAAAAGGATGTATTTTCCGGAATCATTTAAGGATGTATTTTTTTCATGGAAAATAAGAAAAGATTTGGTTTGTCAATGAGTGAGATTTTTCAGTGTTTATTTTGCTAAAGACGTCAGTTGCTACAACATTACATTCATATACATACATGAAAGCCATCCACAAGGCACAAAACATACTGTCATACATGACAGATATACTACATGCACAAAAGCACATTAGAGCAAAAATAGCATCACATAAATCTCAATTAGCTTCTAGAAATCGAGAAGACACTTACCTGTTGATTCTGTTATCAATACAAATCTGTACAGGTTGAGGACAGAGAGCACCTGTTGAATGCAATACAAAAATGCAATGTTTAATCAAGAAAAGCTAATGATTCATTGATCTATATCACTCCCACTCAACAATGGAATAAAACTCCATTTCTACCAAAAAGCTGAAGGCAGAAGGAAATTGTAAATAAATAAGCATATTATTTGGCAAATATTAATTTCAGGCTGTTAAAAACTAACCAAAAAGTGCAAGAAAAATATATAACAACATTATCATGACATCAGACAATTTTCTTTTCTGTAACTTAACAAAAACTTCCATTTCAATGCTAGCACAAAGGCACCTGCATGTTGGTTCATGCAAACATGAGCCAAAGAATACAATATGCCTATATATAAAAGAGCACATAATCATAAATGCAATAACAAAAGTCTCCAGCCCACTCAAAGAGAATCCCCATCACTCTACGCCAGAATATTTAATTTCATGGGTCAAAATGGTAGTTCTTGTTGACATACAAGAGACTAGGGATCAAATCCTGCTTACATAAGCATTGAAGTGGTCTGATATATATTAGTCTCATTCAACAATGGAATGAAACTCCATTTCTACAAAAAAGCTGAAGGCGGAAGAAAATTGAAAATAAATAAGCACATCATTTGGCAAACATTAATTTGAGGCTGTTAACCTAATAAAAAATTGTGTGCAATTTATATCTAACAAAATTATCATGACAGACAATTTTCTTTTCTGCTATGTAACGAAAACTTCCAGTGGCTATAGTCTCAATACTAGCAGCAAAGATACCTGTATTTCCGTTCATGGCAACATGAGCCAGAGAATACATGATAGAATATGTATATATAAGACAACAGATTGTCATAAAAGCAGTAACAAAAGTTCCAGCTCACTCAAAGAGAATCCCCATGAGTCTATACCAAATTGTATTACCAGTGGGTCAACTGCCGGTCTCTTTTCGACATACAAGAGACTAGGGATCAAATCCTGCTCACATCAGTTTTGGAGTGGTTTGGGGCTGTTAAAGTAGTCCCACGTCGTGTTAGGTTCCCTGGTAGTTAATAAGTAATATGGGCATCTCCACTCATTGCCAATGAGTATTCTGTTGGGTACTTCAAACATGGTATCACAGCAGGTTTAGTCCCAGGGAAAGGCCTCTTGCGTTGTCAACCCCGTTTCCGTTAGTTTGTTGTAGGATCTATAGTAGTGTTGTTCGGCCCATACATGAAGGGGAGTGTTAAAGTAGTCCCCATCGAGTGGATGTGAGATATTACTGCAAAGTTGACGAGTAATATGGGCCTTTCCACTCATTGCCAATTGCTTTCTCATTTGGATGCCCTAACAGGACATAGGGGGCATTGGAGCAAAGAAAAAGAAAAGGAAACTATTTGAATTCCATATATAGTCATATCTTCAAGTTAAAATCACAATTTGGTAGTTTCTACTCCTTAGAAAGGAATAAATAAACAAGAGGCTTGTTTTTCCCAGTCTGAACAAGCAAGACTTTCTAGAACATCTTTTTTAGGGCCATATGCAATTCGGTATAGAATACTGACATTAACATGCATCTCAAGTCCTATATATAGCTCCTCAATATGCATAACAGTAACAAATGCATCACCACAGGTAGTTGGCAAAGTCACTAATAGGGCGGGATTTTTTTTTCTTCTTCTTGGCTCTAACCACCAATAAAGTGACTTAATAACAGTCCTGGGATGTAGACCTTATTTCTTTTCACCTACCTGTTTTCCCCTTCTTATCAATCAGTTCATCAACAGAGGCATGCCCAAGACTGACTGGCATTTTCCTGAGGATGCACATATTGATAACAAAATACTGCACTCTTTCTTACAAGCAACTCTATCACAATTAAGCTCACCTGCAACCGATCTAATGAAGTTTATATAGAGAGAACTATAGAAGGACTTACATTTAGTAACCATTGGTGACTGCAATCTAAAGCTTGTCATGGAATTCAAGACTACAAACTAAGTCGCAGGGATAAAAGAAAATGACACTTCAATATTGAGTAGAAAACTTAATAGCATAAATGAAGCAATAGATGCAGTAGTTTCAGCAAGAAAAGTAAAATAGTTGAGGAGATCACAAAGTAAGTGAAAGAATTACCGCATCGCTATGCTCTGGAAGGGATGGAGGTCCTCCCTTCGGAGGTCTCAGAACCAACTCAACCAATTCAATGACACCGGGAGACCAAAAGAATGTATTTTGGCGCAGTTTATTATCTGCCTGCAAACTTTCATCCTTATTTTGTGATAGCCTTTGGCAACTTTCCATATGCATTTCCTCTCTGACAAGATCTACAAGAATTGCAACCTATAGAAAGGTATAACAACTACTTCACCTGATGTAATACTGACTACAATGAACAAATACCAGTACTATCTATGGTTAAAACCAATTTGAGAGCATTTACCATGGAGGAAGAGTCATTATTTGCAATCAATGCTTTCAAAATGTCAAACCTTTGAGAAGTTGGAATATCAGCTAGAACCTGGAAGTATGCAACAACTAGCTGTGAGTACTAACATTTTTTTATAAAACTAGATGTGACTACTTAAAAAACAATAGTATTATAAATCAAAATGTCAAGCTTTATGATAATATGGTAAAGGACTAGGAAATAAATCCCACGTGAACACTTAAAATCATGACGATTCATGCAGTATTCAACTCTTAAGTTGATTTTTAAATCTATATGCAGAGACCAAACATGGGACAAAGATTTATTAAGGATCATAGTTAGTTCATTTTTTTCTATTTTTTTTTTCTTCCTGAATTAGAAAATAGAAACTGAACCCAAACATGAGAAAAGATTTAACAGGTCCCCAATCAGCTAATAATTATTGGGGTGGGGTTAGTAGATCTTAGATTAAGATCTTATCAATCCAATAAAAAAAATTAATCTTTAATGAGCAAAGAAGTATAGGAACAAAAAAATGCTCAAGAGAACAAGTTAGGCGGGAGCCTAGTATGTCCATCCCTTGTGTCTTTTTCATGTGTGTGTGGTTTTGTGTGTGGGAGAGAGAGAGAGAGAGAGAGAGAGAGAGAGAGAGAGAGGTCTGATAGAACCTCATAGGAACAAACTCTGCTCAGAGCTAACAAATCTCTTTTGTTTTCTCCCGTAAGCTAAAGGGTGGCACTCTTCACACACCACAAATAGGATATTACTACAGATAGGATATTAAAGCAAATAGGAGATACTAAAGCAAGTTAAACTAGGCAAGAAAATAAGACTAAACTTAACTAAGACTCCTAGAAAGACTCAACCTAGGACTTAAACAACCCTATCATAGATGTGTCCAGCAAATCTGGAATTTACTAAAATACCCAGCTCCCAAGATTGTTCACCACCATCTTCCACGTGCCAAATTAAAGCATGGGAGTTAGGGTTAGGCTTTGCACGCCTTTTATAGGTTTTCACAGGCTGCCGCCAGAGTGAGCCATCACTATGGTTATCAAAACCGGTTTTATATTTCAAATCTTATTTACCTTTCAAACATGACCATCAAAAAACGAGCTGCAGATGTTGCATAATAAGACAATAGGGAGGCCAATACCAAGAGAAAAGAACTCTAATGATACAGGAAAGAAATAATGGTATAAGAAGGGTTATTTTGTGCTAAAATATTAAATGAGGATAATTTTGTCATCTCTGATGATACAGGAAACAAATGATGCTACATGAAGAAAGGTTATTCTTTGTTGAAATATCAAATGAGGATAATTTTATAATTTGAGTACCTAAAATACAGAAGAGTAAAGAAGTTTTCAGTAGGAGTGTGAATAGAACCTTCCTTAGCTAAAATGTGAATAAAACTGCAGTGATATCCCAAATATGTTGGCGAATAAAATTTAGCCACTCTGATGAACAAAAAAGTATGCAAAAGATAACAACAATTTTATTCATCTAAGCATGATAAATTCAGCACAATAATCTGCATGTAAATAACATGAATCAGCAACTTCAAGACAATCATCAAAAAATAAACAAATGCATAACCCTCACCTTTTTCAATGCATGAAAAGCATTCTTCTTTAGCATTGGATCTGACGTATACATGATAACCATTGCAATAGCCTAAAATGTTTATAGACCATTAGACAAGAAAATACCAGATAATCATGTATAAACTAAAGAGATAGCAAATACCACCTGTAAAGCTGTAAATAGACTAGGCATATAAGACGAGCAGTCCAATTGCTGATCATCACATTTTTGGATATTATCTCCCTCTGTAATGCAGAGCAAAAAGCCAATGGCATGTTTCTTTAGTTCCCATGGCAGATTGACAGAACAAAATATGTGCTTTAACATGCCTACTGCTTGCCACCTTCTAGTCTGGTTATTTCGAAGTTCATCCTTGACAGCAGTTAAGTCTTCCTTGGCCGCCTGAACTACCATATCAGAGACATAGCCCCAAATCACTGCACCAATAAAGCAACAGAAAAGCTGATGGAAGAAAATGAAACGGGAAAGAATATAGGAAACAACCAATCTAGGAGAAAAAATGTGATAGGAACAACATAAATCTGCAGTAGCAAAGCATCAACCTGAAAGAGATGCCCCGTGCCTGACGAAGGATAGACTCTTCATATAATCATATTCTTCCTCTACACATTTGGTAATAACAAATCATCGAAAAGAACTGGGCATAAATATGAAAATAGAAAATAGAAAATCCCTCAACTTGAGACATTACTGAAGCAATACAGAATGAGGTAAAGATATAGCAAGAGACAAAAGTTTACCTCCAATAACAATACTAGTAATTGAGTCAACAGCAGACCCAGTAATTAAACCGAGATATGACAAACCACAATATTGAAAGAAGTGTGACAGTTGTGTCACCAAGGGGAGACAGTGTGAAACACTATCCCTCATGCTGATAGAAACAAGAGCCTGCACATCAAGGGTTTGTCTCAAAAATCACACACACAAACAAAGAAACAAGTGAATTGCACTCGAGTAAAATAGAGAAGGGTCCACCATAATTTGCAAGACATAGAGACCAAGAAGAGCACGAAGCTTTTTGTTTACTGCTCCCTCCTGTTCAGAGAACCCATTAAGATTCTCAAGGATAACATAACAAAGCAAGAAAATCATCATTTTAAAATAATTGCACAAACCAACTTTATAGAAACTGCCTGTATAGAATTGGCAATGCTTATAACCCTGTCGAACAAATCTGCACAATCTGTATCCTCATCGTCTGACTCCAAAGATATTGTCTTTAGTACATTTAGGATTACAGGAATTGCTACTTTTAGTTGCTCATAGTGTCGCCTCTGAATGGAGAGAAAAACTGAAAAAATAAATAAAAATAAAAACAGTGCCAACTTTGTTAAAACTCCGCACACGAAAAGTGGCTTTTACACTTTATATACAATCTAATTTTAATCATTCACTTAAAACCCCCCGATATAGAGCAGCAAACTATATAATATTCATTTGGTGCAACGCAAAAATGTACTCATACAAAACCAAGAAAGCAATGCATAGCATTTATCAATCAGAAACTGTGGTATGAATATAATAAATTAGTCAAGCCAAAAATTCAAATAAGGTGACTAGAAGAAAAGAAGCTAAAAGGGCACCGAGACTCTAGAAGAAAAACTCTCACGACTTCTCCGCTCATTCAGAAAAGCTGGCACCCAAATCAGGTGCTTGCATGGTTTCTATCATAAATTAATGCTTAAACTATCTCCGTCACTACTTTTATTCCCCTCTTATCACTTCTCTATTCTATTTTTGGATAAAAGAACATATATTAGAGGACAAGATGTATTCAACAATAAGAAACACAACCAAAGGAAGCCTACATCAAAACAGCCTTCCAATCCCTTCTCTACAAAAAGGCTTTAGTCTCTCCATACATGTACTCAGTAAACAGACAGTTTAATTAAAGTGTCTTCTTATGCATCAAATTTTGCACTCGGAATGTGAAAATATGTAAAAACCAATTTGCCAAGAAAAAGCATCCAATCCTAGAAGAAAGTGATAAACAGATAAATAGCAGATGGATAGTTGAACAATTAGATGATGCCATGTAATGACTGAACAATTTGAAATTAAATACAAGCTAGAAAAAGCACGAAGTGATAGGTTGCAAAAATAAGAATGGCAACCCTCAAAAAGAAGACAATTTCAAAATAACAGAAATTTAAGAATTTAGAAAAAAAAAAATTCCTATCAAACTAGCCTCTGATTGATTAACGAAAGAAACCATTCAAACAGTTCACTTTTAGATACATAAGGAAGTTCAACAAATCTGATAAAAATGTTATCAAAAACTCATCTAATGAAAATATAAGAATGAAAAGACAAAAAAGGACAACTAATATTTGCATAAAATAAGAAAACATTATTAGATAAACTGATCACATTAAGTACATAACAAAATATCGCATGTGCGTTTATGTGATATTCAACATGATTATTTATTAAGTACCATGGAATTCATTGAACATTAAAGGAAGCCATTCTTTATGTATCAATAATTACCTTTAGAGAGCCCACTTAGAAGAGGATCAAAATAAGCAGAAGTTTCGCTCGTCTTACTCCCAAAATCTAATGCCTGATTGATAACAAGATCAATAACAAGAACAATAGTTATAAACATACTAGAGGTATAACAGAGTGGAGTTGAAATACATGGATGTCACTGGTGTATTGCATTAGGTACATTCAAGTTCTCAAAGTCAAGAATTACCATCAATCATCAAAGACTAAAGATCAAAGTGCACAGACAATAAAGAGCGATACCTCAGCATAAATACGTCAGAACCATTAAATGAAGACTATAGAAATCATTCCAGCAATAAACAACTTGATCAGAAAGTAGACTGGCCGAGAGCATTAAGATAGAAACAAAATACAGATCTCCTTCATGAGCAGTTCATAAAATTAATGTGGAAGCCAAATAGATGTAAAGTGGAACATTTCATTGTATAGTGTAAGGTGAAGTGGAACATTTCATTGTATAGTGTAAGGTGATGTGGAACATTTCATTGTATAGTGTAAGGTGAAGTGGAACATTTCATTGTATGGTGTAAGGTGAAGGTGGTTATTTTAATACTGTGCATCATTACATTTGTCATCAGTTGTGAATAATAAATTTTTCTCTAAATTCTTTTTTAAGTTATAATGAGATTAGGTCGGGAGTTCCATTGCAAAACAATCTAGTAAATCTATATTGAACTTAAAGACTGCTTGTCGATCCCAAGCTTCTGCAGCAAGCTTCCCTACAACTCCAATTAGCAGGTGAAGTTATGATATCTTATGAAACTCAAAAAATTCCATGGGTCTTATCTTCCTACCAAATCTATTAAATCACACTACAGCTGCTTTTCTGCAAAAATAACTGAAAAGCTGTGACTTTCAGCTTCCTTTGAATAGCTATCTCATGTTCCTCTAAGTAGCGCTTACTTCACATGGACTAAATTCCAATGGCCCCGAAGGAGTTTCCCTAGTAGCCTCTTTTGGAGTGTTTCAAAGGAGCAAAAGAGAACTACCTAATAGAAATAGAGCTTTCTCCTATTAGCAGAAGAAACTGGTGGAGCTTGTTTATTCTTAGGTCATGATATATAGGGCTTTTAGAAGACATTCCTCTTGACACATTAAGTCTATTTGTTGCAGAGGGTATCCTTTCTCTTTATTCGTGGAATTAGCTAACAAGTTTCATACAGCTTAGTGCAGACTTCATTTCAGTGGTGTTCCCTTAACATGGACTAAATTCTAGAGGTTCAGAAGGAGTTCCCCTAATAGCCTACTTTGGAGTGTTTGCAAGGAGCGAGACAGAATAATCTACTAGTAATAGAGCTTTCCCCAATAAACAGCTTAAGAAATTTGGGGAGTCTGTATATTCTGAGGACATAATATATACGGTTTTTCAAGGATAGTCCTCCTTGACACTATGAAGTAGATTTGTTGCATAGGATATAATCTTTGCTCTTTTTCTTGTGGTATTCGTCACCAGTTTAGTATACTTACTGTACATTAAGTGCACATGGCATTACCTCTCTTCACTCTCAATATGGTGTCCACGCACACATGCACACAGGCTGGCCGATTTTTAGTTTTAAATTAAACAGTCAAGGAAGGATAGTATTCCGCTCTTATGACATCTTACCAACCCTCCGGTATCCAAATGTCTTATATTCCAAAAGAAAAACAAAAAAGAAAAGGAGCACATTCTGGCTGAGCTTAGCCTTCAATCAAAAAAAAGAAGGAAAATCTTGCTATTGCATTCAAATGCCTATGAATATAAGAAACCAATTTCTGAGTGTCCATGACGTAAAAACCCAAAGGAAGCAGTCTTGTTACCTTCTACAATTTCACTCATGAAGATCCTGAACCTAATTCACTGTTTCTAGTGTATCTAATAAGGTACCAGGACAATTGTACAACAGCAGTATGAAACTATGAATGCCATCACAGGCAAAGCAAAGTGCTTGATTTGCCGTGTGCTCAGTAAGAGGACTACTTATCACAGGAGTCATTGAGAACTCCAAAAATTTCAACAAAATTGACTAGAAACACCATTACAAATATTTTAAAACCCACAGGTTTTGCGTTGGGACAAGGAGGTAGTAGGGTTGCATTTTTGAAGTAAATATTACTCTTTATGAAACAAAGTGCTGAGCAGTTGCCGCTATGATTGATTAGCATTAACTCCAACAAAATGACAAAGACATTGTATCATATCAACACCCAATACAAGTTAACAGCATACCTCACAAAGAATTGAAAGCATATCCCGCGGACTACATGATGCTACAAACCGATCAATAATACCATCAACAACGTGCAAGCATCTACTCGACACCTGCACAAACTTGGACACTGCCTTGGGCAACTCAAATGAGAGCGCATCAATGACTGCCTGCCACACCAGCAAAACCCCCACAAACTGATTAACAAGTGGTAGCATTAATTACGAATAATACCAACATGAAACAACGACATATATATCTATCTATATAGATATAAACCTGATCCAATGAAGGGGAACATATGTATCTATGAATCTCAGAGAGAACTTGAAATGCATTGTTTTTTGCATCTTCATCATCTGGATTTGATGCAACAGCATCAAGGATTGAATCTAGGAAGCTAACAAGCTCAGTAATTATGCTTTCTGATTGATGGAAATCTCCAGCTCCAATCGCCTATCAAAACCAAATAATTTGTTACAAAAATGAGTACAAAATTCAACAAAGCCGCCGCCAACGAGCATTTTATCTAAGTGGCATGACCCTCTGAATGCACAGAAGAAGTCTTGAGTTCAAACCCTTGCTTCAGTTACAGTATCAAAATAACAACAAAATAAAGATAATGCAACTAAGCCAACAGATGGTTGTATTATAGTCGATACAATAGTTTCTTAGTACAACTTTTTTCTGAAAAAAAAAAGTGAAAAAATGAGGTCTTACGTTGGAGCAGGAGGTTAGGGTTTCTTGAACGCGAAGCAGGAGAGGATGGTCCGTTTGAGGGAGGCGGTGATCTTCGCTACCCTGCAGTAACATGGCGGCGCCTTTGTAACTTTCAAATTTATTCTTCTTCACAGACACAGCAATCGGTAAACGAATCTGGTTTCAATTTCTCAAATACGGTAGTAGATGTGCCGTTGACGCCTTGGCCGAGCTTCGGGTTT
>JAYMTT010000431.1:0-13323 GCA_036898025.1 Hypseocharis bilobata
AATGAGCGGGAGAAATTCCGGAAACGGGGTTTGGGCTCCGACCTGCCAGTCTTGTCAAGCTTGGAGGGAGCGGCCATGCAATTTCCCATGGAGATTTTCCAAACACCAAAAAAGCCAATGAGCTATCTGTTTTACATGAAGCCTTGAGAACCCAAACGCAGTAGAATTGGACCGTTTTAGCTGTCGCTCCTCTGCTTCTAATTCTATCTGTTCTTCTTGTCCTGCGCTGAATCCAGAGATGAGAAACATGAAAATGCACATAGAGATAGAGAGATAGAGGAGAAAAATTAAAAAAAAAATTTAAATAATATAGAGAGAAAAAAACGAGGTTTGTTTCTACAGATGAGACAAAGCAAAGCATAGAGTATTTTGATTCACGTGAAAACGACAAAAGGTTAAAACGTGTTGGGTTGCTCACATAACGGAAACGTTTCTGTCAATGTCTGGAATGCCCATCTGTGAAATTTTATTTACGACCAGAGCAGTTACTACGTTGTAAATAGCGGTGGCTTAAGTGGTGATGATGGTATTGTTAAATGGTCTCCAGATGCGTTTATTCAAGATTTCTGAAACTTGTGCGCTAGTTGTTCGCTTCATAAGTTGTATACAATGGATGGAATTTCAATTCTCTATTACATTAGAATTTGTAGCAAATATTTCAATACTTTTCACGTCAGTTCTGGATTACTTGCACCACCATATGTCTATCCGTTACTAGAGAATGTTTTAACTTAGATTCATTTGAGTATAGATTGATAGTTTTATGCAATTTTCACTACCTTGTGAATCTTAAGTATATTTGGGGCTTTGTCCTCTATTTTCAGGTGTAATAGTTAGTTGATATATTAAATAATGGCACAAATTCTTTCCACATGGCATAGTAACAGTTTGTTGATTAATTGAAATGTGTTGTGTCCCCTATTCTGTCTCATACAGTTTGGTACATCGTGTGGATTTATTGTGAGAATTCTGAGTATTATGATCTTGCATGGTGCAGGAAGAGCACTTCATTTCCAAGCTGCACTTCTACAGGCCGCAGGTGTCATGCATCTCCGGCTTTCCCGCCAGGGGTACCAGAGCTGTTTTTGCGAGCTACATAGATTCTGTAGGCGAGGCAAGCTATTAAATGCTCTTTATGACTCTACATTTTTGTGTAAAATAGGATGCAGTTTCAGTTAAATTATGGTACAGACTGGTAAAAAGTAAAATTCAGAACACATCCTCATATATTCTGTCTTCATATGATTTTCCTGAAAAATCTTCTGCATCAGTAAATTGAAATAACAGAAGTAAGAATCTGCATTACATCACTCAATTCTTTCTTGAATTGTTCTCTTTGAGCTCACAGATACCCAATCAAGACGGAGCAAAGTATGAACCTTCAGCCTTCAACAACTTAATAAGCTTGTTTAGTAAATATGCGAAGTATGGCTGTATTGTTCTGATGGTTAAAACTCATTATTCTGGAAACCCATTTCCCATTTTGGTTTGTTTAATGAATATTACCATATTTTGATACTTTTAAAGAGTAACAGAGTGGAAATACCATAAACAGATAATCAGCCACTATAGTTTTAGAATGAAAATTAGTTGTACTCCACATAACATAGTACTGAAATCTATCTCGGTGTTCAGTGCTTTGCCCTTCTGTGTTTCTGGTGCAAAATTGCTAAGTAGCAACTGTAAATGGAAACTCTTTTGTTGATCACAATCCATTGTTGCAAGTTGTAGAATAGTTTTTGCATAGTCACTGTTTCTGAATACGTAAAGTTCACTATCCTTTGGCATTACTGTCTAGGTTTGGAACGAGCAGCATGGAATTTTACTTATATGTCTTATCTAAAGCAAGGACCTAATAGTTCAACCTTAGTATTTGCATACATTCTTGCAAGCACATTCTCACATTGAATTCCTTTTTGTGTGTTTGCAGAGACAGAAGTTTGCTTTGCGGTTTTCGACCAATCAGGAGGCAGATGCATTCATAAATGTTCTAAAGGTACAACCACCATGTTATACTATGATTTTATTATAATCTAGATTATCATAAAAATACTTCATGAAGTCTGTTACCATACTCATGTTACAGAGGACTTTCTCATTTGTCTTATAATAAGCTTTCACATTTTGTTAATTTCCCAGGAGATCTTCAAAGGTACAAGTGATATTGTAATTCCATGTACTGATTTCCGGTCTGAGATATCTTCACAATTGGAGTTCATGTCTTCTAACAGGCCCCTGTACAGGTGAAATTGTGAAAGAAATCTACCTTTACATAGAATTTTAGTTTTCAGCAGATTATCAATTAGCATCAAGAAATATTATGAATTCTATGTTGAATCAGGTTCAAAGAGATATACTGACATAATATTATGGTATTGAGACTTTGCAGAGCTCGGGAGGATTTGGGTATGACGACTCCTGTTTCCTCAAATACTCCTCAAATGCCACAAATCATGAACTATGAAGCTGAGCAACACTCGCAACCAGAGTTCATCTCTTCTGATAGACCCCCTTATAGGTGAAAGGCAAATGGCTTTACCTGTCTTTATTCCTTTTCTTTGCAAACATATACCCTATCTCATTTCAGAAAATGTTATGAAGTCTATGTCAAATCAACTTTTTAAGAGATGCACCACCTTAACTTTGTCGTGTTTGCAGACCTGAGGACAAATCAAGTATGATGTCAACAGTTCGTGATTATTCTCCTCAAATGCCAGCAAGCATAAACTGCGGACTTGAGCAACAGTCTCAGAAACAGGGAACCAGACTTAATCACGAAGTTGAGAGCATTCTCCCAGCCTTGCCTCCCAGCTTTGCAACATTACTGACCAACTGTTGCTCTGAGGTGGAACTAGGTAGATTGGCTACCCCCACTTTATTTAAAAATAAAATCACCTTTGTTGTGATTCTTTATGATGACCATTTTAGTCAATTGGAATGATGTGGCTGCAGGTCAACAGTCTCTCTCTGGGGAAGTCGAACTCAAATCCCAAATCATGGTATCCTTCTAAACGCGTAGTCTGATTTTATTAGTGGGTGTATTTGGTTGGCCAAGTTATAGTGCGTATTAGCTGTTAGAAGTGTGGATCAATCTGGAATACTAACGCTTCACAACTTTGTATTTTTGCAGAAATATATGGAAGATTCTTCCTTCCAAGGTAAGTTATTTTTCTAACCAGTTCTACCTTTGTTGTGTGTACTTGGAAGATCTGATATGCCATTTAGCTTTCACTTTATATGTTCTAATATGCTGAAGGAAGTTATGCGCACTTTCTTTCGTTTAAACTTATCGTTCTAATCCTGTTTGGTTTCAGTATGCATATCATTTTTTTTCTCTCTTCTGTTCACATTAGCTTCTTGCCTCATATATGGATCTTATAAGCCCAAGTTATATAGATAGATATCCTAGCTTTATGTACTTGCGATTCAAACTGAAGAAGCTGAAGTGTGATTTTTCTTCTTTCTTGTCAACTACCAGATATGTTGGTTAAAGTGGAGAAAGTTATAAAAGAGTTGGGGGATGATTTGTCACTATAATTCTGGATGGTGTTACACGTTACATCCGAAGCAGTTGAAGCTTGTTCTTTGGTTCCCCGGTCATGACCTGCCCATCTCCCCATATAGCCATAGCCATATTCATTACAACATTGTAGCTGAAGAGTGTTGTGGAATTGCATTTAACTACAGCTGAATAGCATCTTAGCTGCTGTTTTATGTTATATCCTTTTTTTTTTCTTTTGTGTGTGTTTTTCCGTCCGCCGAATTCTTTCTATTGACTACTTGGCTTTTATACTGTGGTGCTCCTTTTTACTGCTCAATATTCTGTTTTTTCTATTTGTTTGGTTATACTGATAAATTCAACTTGAAAAACAGACAAATTATTTAACACATAAACTCGAGAATCACATGCTGTCAATGAAGCCCAAGTATATTGTTTGTGACCTCTACAAGTATATTGAGGTTTGAAGAATCTCAGTTCCGTGAACATTTAACCAAAATAACTGTTGCATAATAGTGTGAGATAGTATAAATTTAAGGGCTACTTGGAATTTCACATAATGGAGTTCAGTTCATCTAATTGCATAATTTACTTCCCAATTGGCACAATTGTTAGATTTCCATCTTGGATTGATGTAAAATATTACATTTAACGTGAAAACAAATGAACACCCAGAATCGTAACTTGGCAAAGAAAAAAATTCCCAGAACCGTCTGAAAAGGAATCGGAATGCGGCAGAATTTAGGATTAGGGGCGATGCCTTCTGTTTTTGGGTTGTGTTGTGTTGTGTTGGGAGGGAAGGGATCTAGTGCAGCCCAACTTGGTTTTGGGCCTAAGGTTTGTATTTAAGCCCATTGGGGTGTGGCATCACATTCACGGGATGCGAAGGGGGCTATAGCGTTACAGTTACACTCTACGCACGAAACGAGACCATCCCTTTCCCAAAAAAACCCATCCATTGCAGACAGAAGCTTGAAGCAAGCATAGGATCTTGCACTTGTGTATGTTGTGTTGTGGATAAACAATAACAAATTGTAACAGTCAGTATTTGTGCAATACTTTTTTTTTTTAATTATACTGCTCTGCCTGTGCTGTGCATATTATTATAGGCTGGGATAGGGTTAATTGTTAGTACTTTTATGCAAACAATTCTGCTGCTGGTTGGACACAGATGTTGGCTGCCACAGACCAGCTGTCACAAAACCTATGTTGGCTGTCTCCTAATCAGAGGCACAGTAGAGCTACTGGAATCATTGAGAGCTCCAAAGAATTACCAGAGGTAAAAAGTATCTTAGTTGCTTCTATGGCTTGAATATGCAAATGCATTAATATAATGGAATCAATAACTTGGGTTGGGTACATTATGTCTTCTTTTTCTTCACTAGATGGAAATCCAAAAAAAAAAAAAAAAAAAGAGGGAAAAAATAGATGATTGATGAAAAGCCTTGAAAACCCAAAGCAAGTTTGTTGATAGTGACATGTTTGGACCTTCTTACTACTGGCGGCCACCAATTTTGTGGAGCTAAGCTATTTGGAATCAGCCATGAAATATAAAACTTAGGCATGACTATGAAAATTTCATCAAATTTGACATCTGATTGTTGCATGGATCTCTCTCTCTCTTGTTTTGTATGTATGCACATTTCTGATTTAGATTCTCATTGATATGGAAACACTGATGTTGGTGTAGACCTTGTTTTCATCTTAAATTTATCCTTTTTCGCCTTCTTTCTGGGAATCATGACTTGTTATATTCCGTAGTCTTGGTAAAAACGTTTTAAGTATTGTGTTTATTTTATACCAAAATAAACTCCTAGGAAATGCCTTGCTTTGCTAATACGTACCCTTTGTTTTTTGTTGGAACAAAGTACATCATTTTAGCATAAATAATAACATATAAGGTACTAATGATTTGCTCATGGCATTATGACCTTTTAACAAACCAAACAACCTTTTCGAATTCAAAGATCTAAAGGTTACATGAGAGTGCCATGTGGGGCTTGTTTGCCTTACGTTGTTATAGTATATGAGAGTTCGAATGGAATGGTGACGCTTTCATGACAAACCTAGACAGCAATGTATAGCTAGCCGGCTTGCTGCTCTGTATTTGACTATCTGTATTGAATATTAAATAAGGTATCCTTGGCCGGCAGAGTAAACTCTAAATTTCTACAGTATGGAGTTTATCTATAACTCATTCCTTGACCCCATCATTTACACTCAGATGTTGCTTATTTGTTTCGTTCTTGCTTGTTAGGAGATGAAACGATGTTTCTGAAAATAATAATAATAGAGCTAAAGGGCTATAGTAAAGCTTTGAAGAATTAAAGAAGAAAAACGTTCTGTCCCACTCCAGAAAGACATTCTCCCATTAAAGAAAGACCTCTATTCAGCCAAATTTGCTGCACAGACGGTAAAAACAAGGTTTGTACAACTCAAGATTTCCAGATTGGAAGTATATGATGGGTGATCATACCATATGCGTCTGTGTGAGTTGCTGTATTGTATTAAATAGGACTAATGCTGACATTGAGCTAGGTGAAAACAAGGCCTTTTCAACTAAAGATTTCCAGATTATGTAAAGTATGTGATTGGTGATCACACGTGTGTGAGAGTTGCCATAATATATTAAATAGGATTAATGCTCATATTGAGTGAGTTGTTCTTTATGCTCTAAAGCCACGTGTCCTCGCTATTCTACAATTGGGCTAGGACATCTAATTATCACTCAAGATACACTTCAGAGAC
The DNA here is from genome assembly GCA_036898025.1 of Hypseocharis bilobata. NCBI lineage: Eukaryota > Viridiplantae > Streptophyta > Magnoliopsida > Geraniales > Geraniaceae > Hypseocharis > Hypseocharis bilobata. The sequence goes on from JAYMTT010000431.1 coordinate 6,248, forward strand.
ACATTCTATCTCTGCTTACAGCTTGATACCCTGTGGCATGTATATGATCGCATTCATGACAGAATAAAAGATTCCTGCGCCCACCTTTTGGTGAAACACAAAACAAAACAGACAAAAAAAAAAACTATCTGGATTAGTAATTGTTAGCATCGATGAAAACCGATGATGGATAAAACCATAACATAATCTTAAATACTGTATTAATTGTCCAAAGAGACTTTGGTAACAACAAAATCATATAATAATTATATACGTAATAAGAACTTCAACTGGAAAAATGTCAGTCTGGACCAATTAACTTTTTGTATTTCCAAAGAAACAACAAACATGTAATGACAAAGAAAACAAACTCTTATTAAGAACTTCAACATTTCATAATTTCTTCTTTCTTTCCTTTCAGAGAAAGAAACCAGTCCTTCATCCTCATCTATGGCTTCCCATCATCTCCTTCCTTGTCTCTTCCTCTATTTTCCTTTACTGGCAAATCTATTTGCTTCAGTTTTTGCCACCCACATCTCTATTACATCCACTGGTATGTACCCTTTTACTTGCTCTGACATTAAGACGACATGTGATGCCTTGCTATACCACAACAATTATGGTCTCCCACAAGAAAAAGTTGCCTCCTTTTATTCTGTCAACTCATCGCAAATTAAAAACATAACTCGTGGCAGCAAAGAAGATTACCTTATAACAGTACCTTGTTCTTGCAAAGATGTTAATGGAACTACTGGATACTTCTATGATACACTTTACAACGTGCAATCTAATGACTCGTTTGCAGTTGTTTCAGACACCATTTATAGTGGCCAGGCTTTGGAGGTTGAAGGTGAAGAACGGTTATTCATCACCGGAAAAAACGTTACTATGCATCTTTTATGTGGGTGTACAGAAAGCAACTCTCAAATTGTGGTAACATACACAGTTGAGCAGAATGATACATTATCAGATATTGCTACTCTATTGTCTGCTAAGATGGATGGCATTCAAAGCATGAACAAGATTTTAGCTCAAAATTTTATAGATGTCGGTTGGGTGTTGTTTATTCCAATGGAGAAGAATGGACTTCCAGCCCCAAAGAAAGGTGATCTTTATCTAAAACTCCTTGTACTTTGTTAATATCATCTTCTCTTAACTTCTACCATACGGGCTTATAGTTTCAAACAATTCCTTTTATTACCTTGGTTTTGAGGTAGATGGATGTTAGAGAGTGATGCATCATATCTCAGAACTAAGAAGTTACATAGTTTTTTATTTCAATAAACTGCAGTTTTGTCCCAGAACTGCAATGCTTTTATCATGTTTTCTTGTACATAACAAGTGATGATTTTAATGCTTCAGACATTTCAAAACCACCTTCTTCTTCTTCGCCCCTCTTTTTTTCAATTTCTGAACAATTGGTAAAACTCCATCAACATTTTCTTTTTATCGTCCAACTCAGTTTGATAACTTCTTTGAATTTTCCGTTTAGAAGCCTAAGTGTTCTACTCATACAGCACAAAATTTTCTTTCAGTTATATTCAATATGTATATGATGACTACATAGGGAGGAACTTAACAAAAGAATAAGCATACAAGACAAACAAATAAGGAGCGATAATATTTACTTTTGCTGGCACTTTTCAGTATTCAATTGAAATAGGCAAACAAAATGTTTTTGGAATATTTGTGGAAGTAACTTTTCTTGCCTTGTTTTTTCCGTTCATCATTAGAAGGGAGACACCAATGGGCAATAATCATTGGCACATTATCAGCTGTAACATTATTGTCAATTATCGCATTGATAATTATCCTTCTGCGAAGAAAGACATCTCAACAGAACAGCGAGGAAGATCCAAAAATAGCATCCAAAAGCTTGAGTACCAAAAAGAGTTTTTCTTTGCAGAATCAGTATATCCATAAAGAAAACATGGAAGGTTTGATAAACTTCAACCATCTCCTAACATGATAAAAATTTACAAATTAAGATTTACATGACATTATCCTTAAGCTTGTTCATAATGATTTTACATTGTGTACAATGTGACAGCCTTTGAATCTGAAAGACCAGTAATATTTCCTCTTGAGGAGATTGAAGAAGCTACAAATAATTTTGACGAAACAAGGAAAATTGGAGAGGGTGGATATGGGAGTGTGTATTTTGGGGTCTTAGGAAGCCAGGTATGGGAGGTCTATGCAATTTTATATGTTTATTCTTGACCATGTGTGAAGACAAACCTTTTTTCTGCTCCACTTTTCGTTTTATAACATGTCGATATATTTATCATCTAGGAGGTGGCAATAAAGAAGATGAGATCTAATAAATCGAAGGAGTTCTTTGCAGAGCTCAAGGTCCTATGCAGGATCCATCACATAAATGTGGTAAGTATCACCTGTAAATTAATTACCTATACCGTGGTGTAAAAGGGTGTTAGTATATTTACTGATAGGTCTAATGTTTTAGGTGGAGCTGTTGGGTTATGCCAGTGGAGATGACCACCTTTACTTAGTTTATGAGTATGTTCAAAATGGATCACTGGGTGAACATCTTCATGATCCCTTACTGAAAGGTATCCACATTATTACAAAGATATAGATGAGTACCAAGTTTAGCGATAATACCATATATGAATAAATATGACTCAAATTATATCTTTATATAACCATCATTTTCCAATTCAATTAAGAATGTATACATGATTAGTGTCAGTGAAACAATCTGAATAGGCCTGCAAACTTTTGATAGTCAATCTCTGCAATTCACTTGATATGCATAAGTGGAATTTATAAACACATGGGAAGTCCCTTCTTTTATTTAGTATTATTTTCCTAGCCTTGACTTCAACTACTATGAGTACAACTCTAGAATGACATCCCCGTAACCAGATGAGCGGTGTTAATGAGAATTGTATGAGAAATTGTTATTATCACTGAAAAGATGCTTATATTTTAAATGAAATTGTCTTACCATGGGTTAGAAACTTAATGTACACAGTATTGGATACCTCATTGGAAATATGATTATTAATGATAAGATGCTTATAATTTCAATGAAATTGTCTTACCAGAGGTTAGAAACCTAAATGTTTACAGTATTGAATATCTGCTTACAAGGATGATTATATTGGATCAGGTCACCAGCCTCTCTCTTGGACAGCCAGAACACAGATTGCACTGGATACTGCTAAGGGTATTGAATACATTCATGACCATACAAAATCACGATATGTGCACCGTGATATAAAGACAAGTAATATTCTACTTGATGAGGGGCTCAGAGCAAAGGTGCTGATAACATGACTGTTTATGCTCGGCTAGGGCTATTCTGATTAAATAGTCTAATATTTGGTAGCTATTTATAGACAATAGCTTGCTGAAATTCATTAGATGCTCTCGACTGTTGGAACCCCATTTGACCATTTGAGTGTTCATATAACTATTTTAAATTCAGAATTCGTAGTTCACATCATTTAAGCTATGTTTGGAACTTAGAAAAGTTGGAGGAAAGCAAAGTTGAAAGGAAAAAGTAGTTATTAGGAAATTAGTGTTCTCTTTAGATCTTAATTGGTAATATTAAGAGAAATGCAAAATGAATGATAAAAGCTGTTAAGAATAGGTTAAGAACGTCCCTATTTTTCTATCCGACTCTCCTTTCACCTTATTTTTACAAGTTCCGAACATACCATTACAAAACACAATGCAAGATCAAATATATTTATGTCTGATAAATCCTGACATGCTTTGATAGTTCATGTTGTTCATCGGAACTTGGCATATTTTTCAATAGGTTGCAGATTTTGGACTGGCAAAGCTTGTTGGGCGAACCAATGATGAAGATTTCATAGCAACAAGACTGGTGGGTACACCAGGCTATCTTCCTCCTGAGTAAGTTTTATGTCGGTATTCTGCATACAATCACAGCTTCGGTAGAGATGCCATCAGGAGAAACTATATCCGTAGTGATATAGTTCTTCACACATGCACATGAATTTATTATATATGCCTCTCCTAGTCCTTGGTCAATTTCTATTTCTGACCTTCAATATTATTTAAAAGATCTGTGAAGGAGCTACAGGTGACCCCCAAAACTGATGTATTCGCATTTGGAGTGGTTCTAGCAGAGCTGATAACTGGTCAACGTGCACTTATCCGTGACAACCGTGAGCCAAGCAAGTTGAGATCACTAATCACAGTTGTAAGCAACTAATCCTTCATGGAGAGAGAACAATGCTCCATATGAATTCTTCGCCTACAAAATTCTGCCAAAATTTGCAACTGCAGGTCTCCCAGACCACATACATTCATTCAAATATATTGATATATGCACATATGCATCATCTTTATCAATATTTTTTATGAATGTAATTTGATGTCATCATTCAAAGAATTAAGACATACAGTATTCAACCACACAAGATTTCTTCTATTATGTTCATCTCTACAAACTAAATTAGTAATTTGCAAATCACAAGAAGCCAATCAAGTTCTCTCTCATGACGTCAGGTTAATCAGATTTTTGAAGATGCAAACCCAGAGGCCGCTTTGGAAGCTGTGCTAGATGGAAATCTTAGGGGTAACTATCCTTTTCAGGATGTCTACAAGGTTAGCATGATCACATTCTATGCATATGCTTATATCTATGGCTTCTTTACCTTCCATGTATCTTTACAGAATCTTTAACAAAAAACCATATGCATCCAATGGAAGCAAACTATCCTTTTTTTTTCTTTCTTTCTTTCTCGTGGTTCTTATTTCCACTGCCAAACAGATCAACTTAGTAAAACTACACAGTTTATCCGTTTATCTAGTTATTATGGTCAGTAGGATTGTGCTCTTGACTCCGTCTTAGAGCAGAACCAGAAACAGTTCCTATATAGTCTCGAGATAGTGTTCTGTTCATGTGACTGACTTCGTTTGTCATCTTGTTAATAACTTCACCCTTTCAGATGGCAGAAATTGCTGAATGGTGTTTGAGTGATGATCCAGTTAGCAGACCCGAGATGCAAGAGATTGTTGTGACACTAAGTCAAATCACCATGTCCTCAATAGAGTGGGAAGCATCACTAGGCAGCAGCCAGGTTTTCAGTGGCATATTCAATGGAAGATGAAGACTGCATTTTGTGGGTGTTTTTTATTATTTGTCACATCAAATGATGATCATTGTTTGTTGCATTTGATAATGTAGTTCTAGTAGCATACTTCTTGTTTTGTGATTTCATGTTAATTGTCAAGTGTGGCTTAAGAGAGAGAGAATGGTAAATATGTAACTAATTTTTGCAGGACTGAGTGCAATTAACACATAAACCAAGTCCAGTCTGTTTGTGTTTTCTTTTAATGACTTGACTGGAGTAGTACTTGACTAGCCAAATTTGGCCAGGGAAAACAATATTACCCATCTTTTCCACTCCAAGAATGTCGTGATCTAGCTACTATCTTATGTAAATGACACTGATATCGGAAAAAAGTATATTGAGTAAGAATTTCACTTTTTACGGCATCACTAAAGGTCTATTTAGCCTCTCCATAAACACTGTTAATCAACCATCCTACCGTTCAAAGCAGTTTTCCACGTTGGCCAAAAGCATCGTGATCCCGATTTTTGGCCAAATGCAGAAATTGTGTTAGCACCTCGGAGATAATTACAAACATGAAACAACCAATAAGTCCACTAATGACTTATAGGTTGAACAGAAGTCTACAAATGAATGTAGCATATTTGAAAATGAATCCCTTGGTCTTACAATAGCTATTCTATTTGGTTTCATGCAAACATTAAAGAAAAAATTTACTAGTAGTTGATATTCTGCTATATACCCTCTTAACAAGCTTAAGAAATATTATAAGTTATAACTAATTAGTTTAAACTTTAAAGGATGTTATTCGAAAACTAAGCATGATTTTTCTTTATAAAAGAAAGTAAACACTGAAGTCGTAAATTGTAATGCACTTAAATTTTTTTTTTAGTGGATCACCATCATCATAATTTTCCTTCGATCTTATAAGAGTGTATAATAACATATCTTTCGTAATATTTTTTTTATATTCTTTTAATTGACCTTTTCTTCTGCAAAATCAAAATAATTTAAAATTAAATGAAAGATAAGACTTGAAGTTTTTATTAAACTAAGTTGAATTTATTACATTTAATTGTGAAATTGTTTAAAAAGGAAAGATGCAATTTTGACTTGTGTCATAACCCAAAGCAACCAATAACTTTGGAATTGGAACGCAATTTTGACTACCGTTGCCCTTTGCCCACAAAAGAAAATAACTTGTGATTTGTGAATCAGACAGTAATGGGCTACAAGTGCTGTTACAGCGTGGCCCAAATCAGACAGTATGAACTTCATAATTTCCTCGTGGCTTCAATGGTATTTGCTGTCACAGTTTTGGGTTTCCTGATTTACTCGTTTTGAGCCTTGTATGAACTTCTTTGGATCTACATTTTTGGGGAAAGAAGTTTATAATTTCCTCATCTATCTTATTTCTAACATTTATGTGGTGAAAGAGAGGTTGATGTCACTGAAAATTATGGTGGTTGACGGTGGGAGGTGCAGGGAGGAGCACCAGTGACGGTGCTGCTACAGATGGAACAAAAAAGGAAAAGAAAAAACTTACAAATCAAGAGAAAATAGAAGAAAAAAAACTTTTTTTTTATTTTGTTAGACTGCCACGTCAACTTTGACCAACGGCTGACCAATGTTGTTGGTCACTGCGTACCAAATAGACACCAACAAATTTGATTATGTACCAAATAGACCAACATTGCATTTTACGTACCAAATAGATACATTTGAGAAAACTTACGTACCAAATAAACACTTTTCTCGACTAAATTGTGATAAAGAAAGTTGGGGGTGCGATGTAAGAGTTGTGCTTGATCATAAAAAAAACAATTTGAGTAGGTTCAGAAGTGTTATGGTTTTCATATGTTCAAAAACCTAACCATTTACTAGGTTAGAAATTCAGAGGTTCAACTTTCAAAGCATGTAGGTTTTATAGATTTTCCAAAGTGAAAAACTCCACATTTGTAGTTCTATAGGTTGAGCTATACAACCTCTTTGTTTCGTGGGTTTCCTAAGAGTAAAAACTCCACA
>JAYMTT010000432.1:0-13315 GCA_036898025.1 Hypseocharis bilobata
CGTAGAGATTTTAACTGTAAGTTTATCATCGCATTTTCTCTTAATTTTTTAGATTTTTTTCCAAAAAAAAAAATTCAAACCCCTGATCTGATCAGTACGGTGTAGCTATGATCCAGGTTAGGGTTTTTGAAATCCCCAAATTTCTTTTGTACAGTTAACTTTCTTTGCAATTTCTGTCCACGATTTCGTTTTAGGTCTTGAACATTACCAAAACCAGATTCATCATTCATGTCGATAAACTCAGCTGTTCTGGGTCTTCAATTTCGCCCAAATTTGTAGCTAAAAACACAATTTTTATGCTCAATTTTGATTCAGCTTTATGAAAATATGAATATGATGGAACTTAAAGCTGATTTTGGAGCTTGAATCTGTTTTAGTTCAGACCTCTGTTTCAGAGTGTAATGATGAGGGTTTTGTTTGTGCACAGATTGAGCTGATGAGAAGGTGTTGATGTTTGTGTTAACGTTGTAGTAAGTTATCATGGCTGGTTTGGAGGAGTTAAAGAAGAAGCTTGTGCCTTTGTTTGATGCTGAGAAGGGTTTCTCGGCCGGATCCACATTGGACCCTTGTGATTCTTATATGGTAAGTTTTCATACATTTAGAATCAATTTATGAAAAATTAAAAAAAAAAAAAATTAGTAGGTTTGAGACTTAGTTGCAATATAGTCAAGTTTCTCGTTTTTTATAAATCTTAATCACTCAATGAATTGATAGAATTTAGTTGCAATTGTATTGAATTCCTTAATGTTTCCAAATTGAGCTTATAAGGGATACTGGGTATATAAGTAGAATTGTATTCCTGATACGGAATTTTTTTTTTTTGGGTGAAGTTTTCAGATGGTGGAACGGTGAACTTATTGAGTAGGTCATATGGAGTTTATAATATTAATGAGCTTGGATTGCAAAAATGCTCATCTTCGCCGGTGGATGAAACAGACCATAGTGAGAAGACGTATCGCTGTGCCTCTCATGAGATGAGGATTTTCGGGGCCATAGGCAGTGGTGCAAGCAGTGTTGTTCAGAGAGCTATCCATATACCCACTCATAGAATTATTGCCTTGAAGAAGATTAATATCTTTGAGAAGGTCTGCACTATCTCGTTGCTTATTGCTTTTAGTTACTTCTTGTCAGTGTAATGTTTTTGAGGAGTTGAGTTCTCATGCATCAAACTGTAACTAAGCTTGTTGACGTACCGTTTTCGCAAGTCCAAGGAACATCACAAATATTTTAACTCCATACGTTTACAACTAGCTTAGGAGATAAAACAAACAAAAAAAACCTCCATTTTTTCCCAATTTTTCACGGGCATCTGGTTTTTAAGGGAAGAGAATAATCTCTTTATTTGTTATACTTAGAAGTGCTTATTCAGTTTGCCCATTGAATTTGAAGTTTGCTTGGCACAACTACCATTTTTGGATGTCTATCTTCTGTCTGTTTTATTATGCATGGAGAGACAACATTCTAGTGCTTAATTACCAAAGGAGGCATTCCTGATTCTACCTTATTTGTCAAAATTGAATGCCCATGCCATAGATTTTTCTACTATTTGAAAAAAAAAATTAAGATAATACTTCAAAGATGACCAAGTTCTGAGTCGTGACGTTGACCTATACTTGTGCTCTATAGCCATAACAAGGTTGTTTAGATATATGACCTCCATCTGATGTATGTAAGAGGCTACATTTGGCTTGCTAACATCTCATCTTTGCTTATTAGGAGAAAAGGCAACAGCTTCTTACCGAGATACGGACGCTGAGCCAGGGACCATGTTATGAGGGTCTCGTGGAATTCCATGGGGCATTTTATACTCCTGACTCTGGGCAGATAAGCATAGCTTTGGAGTACATGGATGGAGGGTCACTGGCTGATGTCTTACGGATACGAAAAAGGATACCAGAACCAGTCCTTTCATCTATGTTTCAGAAGCTTCTGCGTGTAAGGATATAATTTATTCTTTTTCAGCTAGGTTCAAGAACGTTGACATATCTGTATTCTTTTTCACCTATAATTACGTATCTTCTTTCTGTTATTCTTGAAGGGACTAAGCTACTTGCATGGAGTCAGATATTTAGTTCACAGAGACATCAAACCCGCGAATTTGCTTGTAAATCTCAAGGGAGAGCCAAAAATAACAGATTTTGGTATAAGTGCTGGTTTAGAGAATTCAATGGCTATGGTGAGTGATATATAAATTCTGTACCTTTTTTTTTCTTGGGGATCTTCGATTTGTATTCATGGTAATTCCTTCATAGTTACCTCAAACACTGATATGAATGCCCAAGAATTGCTACTAACTTATTTCTGAATGAAATTTTCCAGTGTGCTACCTTTGTTGGAACTGTTACATATATGTCACCTGAGCGAATTCGAAATGAGAGCTATTCTTATCCGGCTGATATTTGGAGTCTTGGTCTTGCACTCTTGGAATGTGGTACAGGAGATTTCCCTTATACAGCTAATGAAGGACCTGTAAATCTGATGTTGCAGGTGATAAATGCTTTTGCTATATAGTTTATTTCGTATTTTATGTTCATCTGGATTTGCTATCTACCATGTACACTGTACAGTATGACCACTTGACCAGCATGTCATTTCTTTGTTTTGCAACCAAATTAATTGGTTCTTCGTGACAGATATTGGATGACCCATCTCCATCGCCATCAAGGAATAGTTTTTCACCAGAGTTCTGCTCATTTGTTGATGTATGTCTGCAGAAGGATGCTGATTCTAGGCCAACTGCAGAGCAGGTGAGCAAATGGCAAACATTAAACACAAGCATATATACTGAGTAAATTTTTGGTCGTGCGTCTAGTTTACCCACAGGTTTTGAAGTTGTCTTTAACTTTAGATAGGATCTAGAGGTCTAATTAAGTGTATTTTCCTTCCCAAAAGGTTCCAGATTGTAGAGACATTCAGATATTAACATGTTCTGTTGATTGTGGTGACATCTTTACAATATCATGTTGACATATTGTTTGTTTGTCTGCCATGTAAATCACGATGGACTTATTTGGTAGTAATAGAAGGCCATATGAGCACCTATTAATGTATTTTGTGTTTTATTATCAGTAAGTTTCTTTCTTTTCTGTGACACAATGATGAAAAATGCTTAGCTGCACAGAGTGGTTTGACATTGCTAAGTGGTCATTTACATCAAAGAAAAGAAGATTATCATACTTTAACTCATATAGATATATCTTTAAAAGGGGGGGCTAATACGAACCTAGCTGGATCTTAAACGCAGCTTAACAGTACAGCAGCCCTAGCCCTATACACCTAGGTTTGTTCACAATTTTCTAGGTACTCTCTGTACTTGAAGCACATATATTTTTGTATTTTAATTCAAGTTATAGTTGTCAATATGGACTGAACAATTTATCATATCTTTTGGATTCTTGCCTTATGTTATTAAGTCATTATATTGAATGTGTGGTGGAGAAAAGAATGAACTTGTGCTGCTTTTTATGCGCGAGAGATTGTCTGAAAGCCTGATATACTTTTTTATCTCCATTTTAATGTTGCGTCACATGCACTTTCTCATGTCAATTTAACAGTCATCTGAATCTTACTGTATATTATAGGATAATTACCTGATAATTGAACCTGACATTCTGTACTCATAATTCTTTCACTGCAGCTTCTTTTGCACCCATTTATTACAAAGTATGAGCATGCCAGCGTGGACTTGGCAGCATTTGTTAGAAGTGTTTTCGATCCTACACAAAGGATGAAGGACTTGGCTGATGTGAGTACATAAAAGTCTTATGTATATACACTTGTGTTTTAAGAGCTCATAATGCTCTATGCAAGTGTGAGGCTTGGTAGTTGGTAGCAATATATATTCAATGACCTACGCTCAAAATTGCTTTCATATTCTCAAAATTTTCTTCACCATCTTCGGAAATCAGTAATCCAGTATTTTCTTCTAAGTTGAAATTTTGTCATTTGAATGTCAGATGTTGAACCTGTAAAATGTTTTCTCCCGATCTAGTTGCAAGCTCTATGTATATAGAGAGGCTATAAGCTTCTCGCGTCTCATTTCTGATGAGTGTTTAACTGCCTTGCCACTGAATTTTGTTGTTTATCAAAATGGAAATGGTTTAGCTGGAAAAGGATTCTGTGAATTTAAATTGTTCCGATCCAAAGGTGCTTTGGCCTGATGGTAAATTAGTATCCTCATTTGGAGGATGTCATGGGTTCACATCCTATCACTTTTAAAAATTTATTGGATATGAGGCCAAAATCGCTCAATTTCGGCTTCTGTTATGTCACCCCTTTAGCCAGTATCTTATTCAAATTTATTTGAATTATTTTTATGCTTCATGATACTAACACATGTTTAAATGACCAGATGTTGACTATACACTATTACTTACTTTTCGACGGACCTGACGAGCTTTGGCAGCATACAAAGACCTTGTACAATGAAGGTTCAATTTTCTGGTACTGAACTATATACAACATGTACCACTGTTTTTTTTCCCCTTCATGAAATTTAAAACTAGTAGCTAGTTTGATTTATTTATTCAGCTTGGTGTGTTCTTTTCTTTTCAACTAAGACAATATTTTCCTTCCTAGTTTTTCGGGGAAACAGTTCACTGGTTCAAATGATATCTTTGCATCCTTGGCCAACATTCGTAGTACGTTAGCTGGTGACTGGTCTTCTGAAAGACTAGTGCATGTCGCGGAAAAACTTCAGTGCCGTGCTCATGGTCAGGATGGAGTTGCAATTCGTGTATCAGGATCCTTTATTGTTGGGAATCAATTCCTTATCTGTGGAGATGGCGTACAAGTAGAAGGCTTGCCAAATTTTAGAGATCTTTCAATTGATATTCCTAGCAAGCGAATGGGAAAATTCCAGGAACAGTTTATTATGGAACCAGGCAATCTCATTGGGCATTACTTCATAGCAAAACAAGAGCTTTACATTATTCAGTAGAGGATAGAGGAAACCGAGGTGAAAATCCACTCTAAGGTCAGTACACCGATTCAAATTGTGTTCTCTTGCAAAGCACTTAATTGTTTTCCGCAAACTTACTTTGAACTCCTCTGAATCCAGAATAGAGGATTGACAAACTCATACTCCAGTCTCTATGGTTCCGGTTCAAAGTGCATATGCACGTCAATTATTTCAACTGGCAGCAATTGTTCCAAGAATGTGGGGTATGGGGTAGGGGAGGGAGACCCCATTTGTATACCATAGTACCAAAAGAAAATCCATTTAGTGAAAAGTGTAACATACTGTCATTATTATTTGTTCATATTTGAGTTGTAGGTAAAAATGTATCGTAGCAATATAACATGTATGGCTGACAGATAATTTTGTAGCCAATGTAAATGCTTCATTTTATTGCAATAGATTTCCAGAACTGCTTTACGTTCTTTGGTTTTTATTAAAACAGTATTGCAATATCAGCACACTGCTGTGGTTGTGCCTGTTAGAATTAATATTAACAATTGCACAAACATAAGCTACCGCCCATAAAAGATTCATTGTAATACACAAAATCCATACAGGAATGTACAATCAGGCCCTTTGACATCTTTGGAGTTTAATACACATTGTGATAAATAGGGTTTAAATACGAACGAGTTTGAAGAAAACAGATGCTGAGAAGATGCAGTAAGGCCATTAATTATCCTAGCGCATCCCACTTCACATTTTTGATCTCCTGCAAAATCAGAGACCAAGACCATTAAGCTCAACATTCAGCTGAAAGTGATAGTACAAACAATCATGAAAGATGAAATGGAGGGGGTTGTGACTTCAGACTTACACTTACCATAAAGAATATGAAAGACTCGTACACCTGCTTCACAAAGACAACCTCAGCAGATCGATCTTCTATACAGGAACCTACTTACTACAAGCAAAATTGACCCGGAGGAATAAGCCAACTAGTCTATGAAGCTGCTAGAAAGTAATCTCTAATTGTTCGTTTCTTCAGAGAGCCAGGAGGGTTCAATACAGAAGATGGGCTTTTTAATGCAGCTTCGGGGGTTTTCTCAAATGCTTCTTGTAACTCGAAATTTGGTGATTGCTTTTTCTGGGCTTCAGGAGTACTGATTTTAGGCATTGTGATCGGATTAGATGAGGCATTTTGGTGCACTGCTTTATCTGAAGGACATAAACTGCCAGGACTCTTTGTGAGACCTATTGGTTCCTCATTTATCAAAAGATCTCTACGTTTCTCACTTGGAATTGCCATGACTCTCCTTCGAATGGACGATGGGGATCTTGTGCTTGAACAATCATTGCTATTAATGTTCCAAATGCAAACCTAGAATCATTAAAAAAAAAACTGAGATTTAATAGATACAGGTAAAAAATGTAACGAGGCAGACCAACCAGCATCTAAATGGAGAAGACATCTCATACTGGGATAAGCAACAGCACATCAATACATCATGATGAGTACGACTAAATTATTTGGTTTTCCCTTGCTTACCGTGAAATCATCTGAAGCAGTTGCTATCTTTCCAACCTCAAACCGACACCTGCAAAGTAAGGTTGGGAAATGTTAACTGTCTGAATAATTTCTGAAACCAGAACCATTAGGTTTAAAAGAATACCAATCAACTGCTGTAACTTCTCCATCATGTTTTGTCAAGGCGATGGGATCCTCATGAGGCTTGTTTACCTGCAATTGACACAAGTCATATATCAAACCAAGAGTTGTAAGTGGGTGGTTGTGGGCAGAGAACAGATAAGCAAACAGAAAGGGCCCTTTTAAAAGAGAAAACCCCCTGCCATAAATAGGCATTTTCATTACTAGAGCCACTGACTATGTGAGCTCCATCAGGGCTAATTGCTGACTGCAGTGCACAAATTGTAATGAAGAGTTAAGCAATATTACTTTTGATATGGAGAATCTATATACAAGGTACAAAGAACCAATGCACACCTTTACATAGAATGATTCTGTTTTGCCTCCTGAGAAAGATTTGATGGGACCCTTTTCAAGCTGGAGTACATTGTATAAATATATTCTGGGGAAAAAGTAATAATATTAATTCAAGATTTTACTATGTTCATCATCAACATTAAATTATGCCTGTCCTATTTCAAGTATGGTGTCTTAAGCTGGGGACAGTACTTTATCTCAATATTGCAGCAAAAACTTAAATTGTTTGCCAGACTCTGTTGAACTCATGATGCTCACAATTTTTAGAACATTTTCCAGAACTACAAGCTAATCAATCTGTGAAGGGTAATATGCTATTATTAGAAAAAGATACCTGTTGTCCATGCAAGAAGCTGAAAGGAACACTCCATCTAAATCTTGAGACAGGCTGCATATACCATGTAATCTTCTTTCCTGAAATGATTGGGGAATATCCAGAACTGTCAATTTTGATACAAATTATTCTTAGAACTCAGAGAGTTGGACTGAATTGCCAAACATAATTATGTCTGCTGCTTATATTTGCATTTAAGGCCATTATCCTGAGAGAGAGAGAGAGAGAGAGAATTCCAATTTTGTTCTAGGCGTTGATCTGAGATCATTTAGGTGTATGACAAAGCCAAGTTCATCTAGAATACGCATTTTTTCTAATATGATATTGGAAGTTATGAGTAAATATATTTTTGGTAGAAAGTAGCATGAACTGACAACTTCAAACTAACCTTTTCACTTGACCCAGGATGAGGGCTTGCCTGAGTGACTGCAGTTTTCAGGTTTCTGGCATCCCAGAACTTCACAGTGCTGAAACATATATATCAACAAACGGTGATTCCAGCAGGATTGCGGATTGCAGAGTTCACTCCCCATCCCTACCTACATATGCAATGCACAATACATTGGACCCACATAAGTTTACTAGAATTCTGCGCGTCCAGCCCTTTAAAATACATACGGTAGAAATATCAAATACATTAGTTTGGTCCCACAAACTCATGCTCGGCCTTCAAAAATTAATAGTAATTCACTAATTCTAATTCCATTGAGATTAGGAGTGAGATCGATCAAGGTATATAAAGATGCAGTCGATCCATAAAGATCAAGAAAACTCGTGGATACAGTTTCTGGATGCATCTTCGATCTCTTCCAATTTTCTTGCTGCCAGAAGAGGTAATCGATCGTATCTTCATGCTTTTATATGTTTATGAAATTGTTTTTCCAGTGCCTAGTGGCAGTGAGTGATCGAAAGAAGTTTTTCTTAAATAAGAGAATATTTATTGATTAAGTTTTCCATAAAATTGATCTTAATTTAGTAATAATTAACTAATTTTGAGTGGTTAGGGTTCATGAAAAAAGAATAATTCTAAAATTAATTATTGTGAAGAATTAGTTTCTTTGAGCATTCCTCCTGATATTTTTCCATAGTATATCCAAATTAAATTTCTTTAGATTGTTAATTTTGACTTAATTTGCTTCACATACATGTTCTTGGTTGAACAGTTAGAAGGATTGAATATTACATTCATATGGCTGGATGGGATGATCTTCCAGTAGACCTGCTGGCAAACATAGTTTCGCGTATTCATTTCTTCAATGATTTCATCAGTATGGCAGTTGTTTGCAAGACGTGGCACTTGTTTGTCACTTCACTGGAAAAAACATCTCTGCCTCCCAGGTTTCCGTGGCTTATGCTCGCAGAGAAGAAGAACAAGGAAGATGCAAGATGCGGTTTTTTCAGTTTATTCGATGGCAAGGTTTATCAGTTGAAGTTGCCAGAGGCCCGTGCCGAAGTCTGTGTCGGAGCATCTTTTGGATGGTTGTTGACGATCAACATTGAGTTAGATATTAACCTTTTACATCCTTTCTCTAGGCAGAAAATCCAGCTTCCCCCTCTCCCTACCTCAGTCTGTAACTACAAGCCTGATATACTTCATGAAGTGTTCTTCAAAAAGGTTGTAATGCCCATGAATCCTTGGAAGTCGTCAACTAATGACAATGACCATGATTGTATAATCTTTGTGATTTATGGGCATCCTAATCTGTTGGGCTTAGCCAAACTTGATTACAAAGCTTGGATCACTATTCCAACTCCTTTTGGGAATTATGATGACATTATCTACAAGGGTCAATTCTATGCCGTTGACTGCCATGGTGTGCTTTTCATCTCACCTTCGGAGGGAACATGTGATCCTATTCAAAAATACCTTGTTGAGTCATCTGGAGATCTTTTGTTGGTCTCTCGTCACCGTGCAGGACCATTTTACTGTTCTATCATTTTGATGAATAAATAGGTCAGATTACCTGTCAGGAACCGTATACTACAGCTGGTTTCACTGTTCTAAGATTGAAGCAACATACTCAGCTGGGCAGCCAAATTAGTTATACTTGGGAGAAGGTGGATAGCTTGGGTGACAGGACGTTGTTCTTGGGTGCCAATTCATCAGTTTCTTTGTCTCCATCAGATTATAGTGGGTGCTTTAGATGCAACTGCCTCTATTTCACAGATGATTGTGAATTAGGTGGTGGTGATCATGGAGCAGGCTATGATATGGGCATATTCAGTATGGAGGATGCGACTATCACGCTACATTACACAGGCCAGTCCCTCTCTGAGTATTGCCCCTCTCTCTGGTACATTTGATTCATAGATCCATATCCATCTGGATATTTGATTCTAGTTTGATTAAAATAGAACTTATATTGTTGAGTGTATGGGAAACTGATCTGAAATCGGAACTATTGTTAATTTTATAAAGCTAAAGAAATAAAATATTGAACAAATATTCATCTTTTTGTACAGTTAGTTGCAGATTCAGTTTTCCTTTACTCCTGTATATCTGTTAACTACAGTGTGGAACCTTCAATAGCCTCCTGGAATTTACTTAGATCAAGTTATTGAGGTTTTTTGACCCATTTTTAAACCAACCAAGTTGAAGCCTAGCATATTATTACTAAAACTAACATTGTCACGGTCCAACTTAATGCCACCATTAGAATTACATGAGAATTTTATGTCTTATGGAATTTTTCTTGAAATATACTATATAACAGTACATTACTGAAGCAATCGAAATACTTGCGCAACATCTTATTAGCAAAGAGGCCCTGAGGGATTGCCTCATCTATTTTTACACTGCCACCCCTTTGTAGTACAAGAGGAACATATTAATCTGCACAATGGAAAATGTGCAAATGAGACAATTAACTATAAAAAATTCTAGAATGACAGAATGTTTTTCAGATATTTGTATGGAGAGTTCTAGATGTGTGATCTTGGTCGATATTAGGCAATGATGTATTGTGTAATCTTGTCTATTCATTTTAGTGGGGTAAAGATATATTCTTAAGTTTACATACTTGTATTTGCTTCACATATGCAAGAGAAGTAGTCAGAAGAGTAAGTCACTTTAACTGGAATTACATGAGTGGTATATTTTATTTGAAAGCTTATATGAATTCCGTCTAAGTTTGCTTTGGTTGGAATATTTAATTCTTGTTTATATTCAAACAATAACCCCAGTTTTGTTTTGACCGCAATTAATTCTGTCCCAATTTCTTTGGTTTAGCCTGGCTTCTATACTTTTGGTAATAAATTTCAGATTTTATTCTCATTTTAGAACCAATACCTCGGTATAAGTTTACCGATCTACTAAAATTGTCACTTATTCATGCCAAATTCAATGTATTTGCATTGTTCTCTCTCTCAACAACCCCAAATTCATTTCCTCTGACCAAATACTTCCTTCTCTTTTCTTCTCGTGGGCTATATGCATCGATCCTTTCTTTCATTTTAATCACTTGAAAATCGGGTCACCAAATTGCATGCTAATTGATAGATAGCAGGTAGTGATCGCCTTTTATTTTTTGAAATTTACAAAGAAATTCTTATAAATCACTATTGATGATTTGTTTTCTGTGTTCGGACATATTTATATCTATAGGTTTTGATAGTGAATAGTATTATTTTCTGATAACATAAATATGCTTGGAATTCATGAGTTCCTCAAATTTTCAAATCTATGTAATTTTGTTAACATAAATATGTTTGGAATTCATGAATTCCTCTGTTTTCCAAATCTATGCAATTTTTATTATTTATTGAATTTGTTGCTGAAAATTGCTACTTATTTTTTGTTTTCTCCAGAGCCTAAGGAGTTCAATCGGAGACCATCGAGGTAAATAGATCATACCATTGGACAGTCTTTCAATTGTAATAGCTATTTGGTTTACCGAAGATCTTTGATATTCTCCCCCTTGTTTTATTAGATTTGATATTCACCGATCATTTTATGACATAAGATATCTAACAGTCTTTTTGAGAAAAAATCCAACATTTTTATAAATATATCTCCCCTTGAAACTTGCATATTGTACACACAATGATTGTCACTTGTCATACTCGAAATAAAGGCATCAAGTAGTATATATTTGCATTCAGGAGTTCACTTTATCAATAATTTCCATCATTTTCTCACATTTCTGCTCCTGGCTAAGAAATTTGGTGTATGTTTATTGTGGAAAATTCTTTTCTTTATCACAAATTCCCAATTAAAAGCATGAGCATGGTTTTGGTGGATTATTATTAGAACCCAATGAAATATAAAACAGATTGAAGTTTTCAAAGAAACCAAGGAGATATTTTTTGAATCAAACAGAGTGAAAACAAAAAACAAAGAATTCTTTTTTTTTTTTTTAGCCAGATAGACCCTTTTTCTTCCGAGTTATCATCAGAGATGCAATACTGACATTTGGGTGCAGAAATATTGGCATGTATATATGTGCGTGTTTTATATATCGAATTACACAGACAAAAATGTAATTGATTCATGATCTGAAAATATTTGATAATATATGCGTGCGCGCACACACACACACATTCTATATGTATGTATTAAATCATATTTTCTTTCTTCAAGCAAGAAAAAAAGAAATTTAGGTTTTCATTCCTTTTACAAGATTGTTAATTAGGGTGGGAAAATGTTTTTACAATCTTCGTAAATGGTAATCACTTCTTTATTTATTAATGTAGATATTTTACATCTAATTTGTGGTAATGGAAACCTTGGACATACACTAAGATGTACATTAAGTTTCACCTCACAAAGAGTAACTATATATGAAGTTTGCTTCAAATATGATTGCATATTAAGTTATTTATTACGCCTGAAGTGAAGCTCTCATCATACATTCAACAAAAATGGAAGAATATACATGCGCAAGCTATGGCTTTTCAAATAATGCAACCTGACTACAGATGAAGTGAAAGGGTAGAGATGGAAATTGAAAGTTAAATAAGTAACGATTAATTGTGTTTTGGCAGTGTGCATGTAAGTGTTTTGAGTTTGACGTTGTATAAATGATAACTTTTGAGGACAATAACATTTTTCCCTTTGGTTGTGATGAAGTTTGGATAGACATTTTGCAGAGTCGATCTCTAATTTAGCAAAAAGACTGTTATTAGATTGCTGATTGTAATTCCTTAGTAGGATATATTCTGATACATACATGATTGATTGATTATTTACTCAATGATTTATCCTTCAAAGTAATTTAGTCTTATTAGAGTTCTCTCTTCATTTTATCCTATTATGCTGCTTGTTGTGCAGAGCCTCTCCATTATTATCATAGGTATGATCGATTGTTCCCTTTATCTCGTGAATCCTGTTATTTCAACTACAACTTCTTTGGTTTATAATTATGATTGATGAATAATGATTTCATGAATTGCTAATCATATATAGGTTACATGCCATTCATTTTGACATATTTTTATATTCCGAACATTATATACTTATATGGAGATTCTAGTCATGGTTGAATTGGGGCACATAGGTGGAGTGACATTCATAGACTAGTTAAATGATATGACATCATATTGATAATTCTTTCTTTCAGTTTTATATTTAATAGCAAAAGTTCTGCCACTTCATTATTTGAATATATACCTTATCACTATTTGAATCTTTGTACCTTGGGGTATTTTGCCAATTTATCTCTTCATGATTTTATTAAGCTATGGGCACTGGTGGAATCCTTTTACTCCAACGATGTTTCTCTAAATTTTTTAGTATATAGAGTCCCCGATCAATTGCGCAGAAAATGTAATTGCTAATTGGAATATGATTGAACTAGCTACACAGAGGATCTATTGGTTAATATTCTTGTATTTCTGGAATGTTAGTTTTCAGATGATGGCTAATACACGACGAAGACAGGATACAGACTATATAAGCACGTTGCCGGCTGATATTATCACCCTGATCTTAGACAAACTTCCGACGGAAGATGCAATTAGGACCTCAGTGCTGTCAAAAAGGTGGAGATACAAGTGGAGGTCTGTAACTAATGCAGACTTCAGTTTCAAATGGGTCCAACGAACGGGAAAAGAAGATTTACCTGCCGTCTACAATATT
>JAYMTT010000433.1:0-13313 GCA_036898025.1 Hypseocharis bilobata
TTAGAACCAGGCCTTCTCAATGCCAAGGCAAAAGACAGGTGGAATGGGCTAGCTCGGATCTGATGTGATTGAATTGACTCCCCATCTCTACCCGCTTCAAGGGGTAGGAAGAAGAAGGAATAGAGGCTATGAGTGCTGGGATGAAATCACTTACTTCTAAATACTGACTTAAGCATGGATTGAAGCAGTTGTGGAAGCTGGAAAGGAGTCTTAATCTGAAGTTTCTAGTAGGGAAGTGAGAAGTACATATCCTACTTCTGGTTCTGAGGATTATGCATGTTCCGAAGCGAGGAGGGTTGAGTCAGTAAGCTTAGTTTCTTTGGTTTCGAAGCAAAATAGTGAGCTGTTAAAGAAGAGGTATCGAGCGCAGATGGGCTAGTATTCCCTTTCACTAAAGCCTTCAATGAAATACTGAATTCAATAGCTTGTTAGAAGAAAGATCTAAGTAGAAAGTATCTCAGTTTAGAACGAGAAATGTTACAAAGTGGAGTCTGTTGCCTCACTCAACTAAGGAATGAAGAATAGACATGGTTCTGTAATTACGGAGATGATCTACGAATCACATAATCGATCGGTAACAGAGGTAAGCATGGAGTCTTATTCATAGGGTCAATAGACTATGGCTGTCTTCTCAATCAGGTCTCCAGCTACTATTGTGACTGTAGTCGATAGACTAGACTGAGCGATGAGAGAAGGTTATCCAGTCTCTGCTTTGTCTGCGAGAAGTCAAGCTAGCTCAGAGACCTCTTTCTATTAAGAAAAGCATTCGTTTTGGGGGTGAGTCTTTAGTCAGCAGGTGGGACGAAGACGTTAGGGATATCCAACTTGGAATGAAGGAGCTTAAAGATCATCGTTCCCAGACCTTCGTCCTTAGTCTGGCGACTCAGTCTTATTCTAAACCAGACCCAAGGAAGAAAGACAACCAAGACAGTAGAATCACTGGGAATTAGATACCATATAATCAGTCAAAGGTAGCTCAAAGGAAGACAATTGCTACAAGAAATAAGAACACCGACTCCCACTCGTACCCTTAAGTTAAGGGAGTCCTCCTTCAATCGGCTATCCCCTCATTATCTTCAAAACAACAAGCTACTAAGAAAGCATTGAACTGACTGAACTCGCTTCGCAGCTTTCAATGCGTAAAGGTTTGCAATAAAAGATGGAGTCAGGTATAAGCCGTATTATGGAATCAAATCGCTTAGCTTATATAGAAGAAGGCTGGTACGTAAGTGGCAAGGCACAACTAGTAAACTGTACCTTCCCTCTCCCTGGGTTGCCACCCTTATGGGAATCAGTGCAGGTCTTTGCCAGCAGCTAAGCTAGAAGGAAGCATTTAAGACCAAGACAATCTCGAGAAAAGAGCGCAGACTAGCCGGGAATAAGACGTCGAACTATATTATATCTTACACTTTCTTGTCATAGTCAGCCTTGGCATAAGAAAAAGCTATCTGATTCGAACCGACGAAAAAAAAGATTAGGTCTATCGAACGTATAGTGTAAATGAAGAAATAGTACCGTAATTACATAGATAGACAACTGTGACTCTTCCTTTATTCTTGTCCAATCTATAGAGAGAGTAGGTTGACCTTTCAAAGCTAACTCCTACGTTAGTCTAAAGTCAATTTCATTGCCTCCTTAAACAAAGGAAAAGAAGTCTACGTTATGATTACAAAAGTCTTTGCTATTCGTAGACATATAACCTGTGGAATACGATGTTTACCTAGAAATATGAATCAACCTAGCAAGCCCTTTTTCTTACGGTAGCGGCATTTCCTTTTTCCTTTTTTCCATCTCGCCATATGCGAAAGTTAGCTTTGACAATTTCATAGCCAATTCTAAAGGGAAATCGGGCTTGCTACCCCAAATCACGGGAAAAGGCTCAAGTTATCTATTGCCTTGAGGAAGCTGTAGAAAAAGCTAGGATCTCTCAGCAAATGGGCTCATCATTCTGCTCTGGGGACATAAGCTATAGAATGTATTTCCTCTAGTTCTGGTCTTAGTACTTTCTAGCTGTCTGTATGAGCTCCGTGTTCTTTGAGGACTTTGAGCTACAGTAGCTATTGGAGGGAGTTCCGTAGAAGGGCGACCGGAGCAGAGTAGCTAATGTTGTTCCCCTTGTTTGCCCTTCTGAGGGCCAGTTCTTGCTATGGATCTTAACTAATCCCTAGAATCTTCTTCTTATTCTTCTTGCTCTCACTCAAGCTACCAGAAGAGAATTACAACTAGCCGAAGAGTCAAGGGATAGGATATTAACAATTAGCGCCTTTTAAGCCCCGATAAGACCCCAAACGATGGATCATACATTCAGGTACCTAAACTCCAGATTTCTCTAAACAAACAAAAACAGCCATACAATTGGGTTACTACCATGATAGAAGAAAGAGAAGCCCCTCACCTTTTGCCAGAAAACCTAAGGGAAAGGTATTACCTGAGGGTTAGGTTGATGCTGAAGCCCAAGAGCTATTAGCCTCAGGGATTTGAGCTCTTACTAAAGCTAGTACAATTACTACAAGAATTACTACAAGGAAAGAGAACAGCTTCCTGTAGCACCTCTAAGAGGATAGAGAACATTAGCTCTAATAGCTAGAAGAAATAAGAGCTCATACTGCTATTTCCTTAAGTCCCTTGAGTTTAGGAAGAACAAGCAAGGGATATTCTTTAGCTTATGTCCCCGAGAAACCGGAACAACAGAGATAGGGAAGACATTCTCTCTATCGAAGCTTAACCCATAGAACAAGAGGGGAAGTATACTGAGTTGGAAGACTAAGGTTACGCTGGAAGAACTCTGAGCTCGTACTGCTACTCCCTTGTTTCCCCTTCTCATACTGCTCCTTGTTTACCTTGCTTGAGGAAGAGGGAATCTATTCCTTGGTTTAATGAGGGAGTAGATTCCATTCCTTAAAGCCAATAGGTATTAGAATGACGTCCGGTTCCTCTCCAGTCCAGACAGCTGGGCTACTTACTCCGAAGAAGGGCAAGATATTCTATTGCGCAAATGCTGCTGAACTGCCCCAGCCCCGGACCTTTGGGACGCACTATTCGAGTGGATCACAACACACTGAATCAAACAAGGGGCCGATTCGCTAGGGTTTGTGTTGAATTATCATTGGACAAACCTTTGACCCCGAGAATTGAGCTAGATGGAGAATGGCAGCCGATCGAGTATGAGGGGCTTCCAAGTATCTGCTACGCGTGTGGTCGTGCAGTTCATCGCGATGGGACTTGCCCAGCAAAACCTCAACCTGAGGCTATGGAAGTAGTAGACGGCGAAAAATTGACAACTGTCATAGCGCCGGCGCTGGCTCCGACGAGCGGTACCGACGTTCAGGCGGCTCAAGTCAACGCTTCTCAGGAACAAGGACAAGGAAGGTTTGGCCCATGGATGGTGGCGCAATCCCGCGGATCACGGCGTCGAGCTAATCAGATAAAGACTAAAGATAGCGTTACCAAATTCACTTCCCATAATCGTGGAGGTAGTGGGTCGAGATTCGAATCATTACCTGTTGATGAAGATACCCAGCCGGAATTAGAGTAGGGAGAGATTGCTTATATTAATCAACAATCTAATGGTCTGAAGGAGGGAGGAAATAAGGGAAAGCCCATTGGGCGTGACAAGGGCAAGGTTAAGAGCCAGATGGGCCAGGGTCAGAGTCAGCCTATTCAATAGAGAACTTATCAAGAGAAGGAGAGTGTTCAGCCTAATCACACAGGCCCAGCCCAATCTACAAGAATTCACTCACGCCCTAACATGCAGAACGTGCATGGTTTTGGATCGAGCAGGGAAGGTACGTAACTATGATGGTACGTAACTAAAGGATTCCATCTTTCCCAGAGTCTAGCAACTCAGTATTATGTCTAAACCAGAGTCGTACAACTAAGTATACTTTTAGTCACCTCAATAAGCCCGCGAAGCCGTTGAATACAGACCCAGATTGAAGACCTAATGTCATTAATGTAGAAAATAGCACATTGAGCCCTATCTTTCTCTTTACTGGCTATAGGGAGACGGAGACCCTTATGCTATGGAGTGGACCTTCGCGAATGCACCCTAAAGCATGTATTGGGCAGTACATAGGATTGAATACACATTGGCCTTGTTATTCTTCTTTTAACTAGTGTTTTTGTGATAGATTAGGGTTTGGAACAAAGTAAGTGAGCCGCGAAGTGTGGACCTATCTCACTATCAAGGATTGGAGGTAAACATGTTTGGAAGAAAACGAGCCGATAGGCAAATCTTTCATTCGTCAAGGTTATCCAAGTGCGTAAACTACCTGGTCGAAGAGCGACACAATTTCATTGCCTTTTTTTGTTTGACATCGACAAGTTGAATCCTAGTTGTTAATAATATTACAGAGAATCATCAACGAAAGCCGGTTCAATGTTATTGAAGGTTCCCGTCCTGGACATAGCATGGGCAAGGTGAACTGGAAAGGTTTGTAGAGGTAGGTTGTGAGAATTCGATGATCCTTATTCCTTTCTTTTCTTTCTGTCGTCTTAGAGAAAGGCTTTTTGATAGAGGGAATACTTTCATGAAATGGTTTTCCATGAGGAAACGATAGATAGGATCTTCAAATCTTGGTCAATGTTGACTTGTGAACCAAAAGACGAGACCACAGTTCCTAACAGCTGAAAGGTAAATTCACGTCTTAAACTTGACAATGTACGATCGGTCAGGAAGGCATTCGTGCACCATTGTTTAGAGTAAGATCTTCTCTCATGAAGAAGAAGAGTGTCCAGCCGCATTCATTATGGATTCGCCTTCTTAACTTAAGCGGAACCTGTAACCTAAATGACATCTCTTCCATCAACCAAGCGCGAACGCAAGTGTAGCCTTCTCTATATGAATTTCCTGCCTGTACCTGTCATATTGTCTCTTCTTCAGGGGTATGGTTGGTTTTTTCTGGTTTGAGTATTTCCTGTTGCAAAAAACTACCGCCTTTATACCTGTTGGGCTATGAGTCAGAATGTGAAGGAATCCCTGGATTACAAGAGATAGCCCTATATTGAAGCGGAGAGAGAGCTTACCTGTCGACAGACGATGAGTTAACTCAGTTGAGTCAATAGACTATGTTACGAGCTGTGAGCCGTGCTAACGATGGACCCTTTTAGCCAGTCTTTCCTTAACTTAACTCGGCCTAGCCTAATAAGAAATGGCAGTACCTGGCTATGTATGGCAATGAAATTGTTGTACGATGAAGGTTCAAAAAGATCTGTCTCCGGTTCAGAAGTCTTTCTATCTATGTAATTATGGATAGTCTACGAATGAATCGGATTCAGCTGGTAGCTATGAAGATGGAAATAAAGCAGCCGTACCCCTTTTGTTTTGGGTGGAGTAGAAGGCAGGGGTTCGTCAATCAGCGAAGTATACGAGAGCAAAGCGAAGAATAGACATGGGTCTGGCTTATCTTGGTTCTTCTCTTCCTTTCGTGTTACCGATTACGAATTGCAAAGGGTTAACATATTGATACCAAGTCAGGAAGAGTAGTTTTCCCCAGATCTCTATCTCCTGTAATCCACCTTAGTCCCTTCCGCCTGGAATACTATATAAGTCGTAGTGCTTCCTTCGCAGTGAGGCTTTACACTTGCATTGCCGGATCTCATGTCTTGATCATTACTCGCCTTTACTTTAGGTAGGCTTATTGGCTAAGGGAGGTATAGAAAGTTACAGTACCAATGAGTAGATAGATTGTTCTGAAGACTGTAAGTTGCTAGACTGAAAGGGTCCGAAGCAGGAGCTTTGGGTTGCCCATCAGTTCATTAAGTTTGGATTTCCTAAAACATGGGCACTATAGGCAAGCTACCCGAGCAAGGAAGGCTAGGCTCGCAGCTTTGCAGAGGAGCCAACCTTTAGAAAGTATTAGTATTTCGCCAACTTCGTTGCCTCGACTTTATGATCATGGAAATGTGCACTCTTTTGATTCACCAATGAACATCCACCTTTCTTTGCATTCCCTTCCCTTAGTACCTACCCTACCTGTAACTATTCATACTTGGCCTTCCTTTCCGACTACTCGGTAGAGTAAGCCTTCTTATCTTAGCCAATAAAGAACCTTATCTCAAGTATAGGAATGCTGCTGGACCAGGATCAGATAGAATACACTTATCAACGATTTCCCTTTTACAATACATTTGAGTCAATGTATCTTTCATTAGGAGTGCCTTAATGCTTATGAATCATATATCTATGAGATCCCTAATGCTGTGCTTAATGTCCACCAAAGAGTAACCTTAGAGCCTGGCTAACTCTTACGTAAGAAGATAAGAAGGTAAAAGAGAATCTGGTATTTAGGGGTAGAGTAGATAAAAGACAAAGACCGACCCTGTCTCCTAGTAGTTAAGTTAACATCGGGGAGACAACTCCTCAATTCCAATCTGTTTAGCTCTCATCTGCCCTCTGTACCGGGGATGCTTTCCGGGACTAGTTCACAAAACCCGGAAATAAGACTATTAGAAGATATCCCGAAGAAATAGAAATAAGCCGAAGTAAGTTCACTGAATATGTTGCTTCTCTCTCAGTGTTTAAGTCTTTATTGATATCCCATCTAGTTATTTCCCAGTGTTTAGCAATCCAGTAGACTAACTAAACCAGAATGACGCAATTGGGATGCTCTAGCCAAAGCCTTTTCCATGGATTGAGGCTAACTTCCTTAGTTAATCAGCAAGGTAAGATCGGAAAGCGAAGACTTGACTCGATGTACCTAAAGAAAATCTGCTAGAAAAAGAACTAAACCTCTCGCGCTACGCCTAGTTACGGCACACTTTCTTTTGATTTATATATCCAAAAACGGCAATTCAATGTATGCGATGACACAGAAGCTACTAAGGCCCCTCTCTCAAGCACAGGAAAGCAGCACTACTAAAAAGAAAAGGAAAGTATCCTATCTATGATTGGTACAAGATTGATGCTGATGAGATCTCCTACCAAATATACAAGAAGTCAACACTAAAGTCAGACTTTAATCAATACCTCTTTACTCCCCCTCAAGTTTCCACATGAAGGTTCGAAATGCCCAACTTGCTTTGAAGAGTGTGAAAGCGATCACGACCCAAGATAACTCACGTAGTCGATAGACTAAGGGGAAGGGTGCGTAGTA
Organism: Hypseocharis bilobata; assembly: GCA_036898025.1. Classification (NCBI taxonomy): domain Eukaryota; kingdom Viridiplantae; phylum Streptophyta; class Magnoliopsida; order Geraniales; family Geraniaceae; genus Hypseocharis; species Hypseocharis bilobata. The sequence continues at coordinate 7,095 of JAYMTT010000433.1, forward strand.
TACAGGGTTGCTAAACACTGGGTGCGGTGCCGACGTCGGAAAATGTGAAGAATGCTCCCGTTCCGCAGGCTCCGAGGAAGTTCCATGGGGATGCAGACAGAAGGGTATGGCCCTTGGATGACGGTAACAAGGCGTAATACTCGGAAACCCTCCTCATCTAAAACGGGGGCAGTCTCGACGCGGCGAAAATAATGGAAGAGGATCACGATTGAATGCGCAGACCTTGAACCGGATAATCAAGACGAGATCCGTGAGCCCCATGATTCGGAAAATGATTTACCAAGAATCAAGCTAGCCGTACTGTCAACGGCAATTCTGCTATGTCACGTGGGAAATCACCTCGACCTACGACGCATGAGAATAACGGCTCTTCGCCCTGAACAAAGCCCCATGCAAATAGAAGCGAATAAGCCCAATGGTCCGACTGAGGTTACACGGACTGAAGCCCATGATGGAACAAATTCGCGAGGCCCGTTTTCTTTCGCCTTTAGAAAGGACGTGATTGACGGATCTTTTTTATTCTACGCTACGGCTAATAGACTCTCCTTAGGCCTATCCAATACTTAAAAGCATACTTACGTGATGAAAAAAGCAACTTTACTTTTAGAATGCTAAATTAAGGCACATTTTTTCTATTTATTCTATTACGACTTCAAAGCCAATTACCGGATAGGATATCTCGCTCCTGCTTTCAGAATTGGTAACCAAATACTCTAACCAACCCACTACCTACCCGTATGAAAGCCCTAAGCCTCTTATCTTTCTTCTAACAAACTCTAAGATTCTTTAGTCTTTCACAACTAACTCATATCATTTAGAACCAGAGAGAGAGTACTCATCGCGAAATGTTGTAACCGGTTACCGTGGTCGCTTATGCTTTATTGTTCCGCCGATTCTGTGCTCTCTTCCTCTAAGGCTACGACTAAGATCTTAAAGTGATCTCTCCACCCACTTTCAGTGCCTCATTATATGGTAAACCTTCGGATCCCTTCATACATCGATTCAGCTCTACGCCCCAGGATCTTACGACCGTCAACTCATTCCGACACAGTAAAATCCTATGGTCACGCCATTAGCGATTTGGAGCATCACCTATGATATAATAAGAAAGAATTGAAGTGGTCACTGACTTTATAGAACTCTATATCGAGCCATATGACCGACATCTGTGGGGCACTTTCGGGTGCTCATTGACTTCTTTTAGTAAGTAGGACTGAGGCTGAGGTGCCGTAAGGTACTCTCCCAACTACGTTTTTGGGAGGGAAGAGAGCATACGCTAAGAGTGTGCCGTTAATGTTCTAGTATACATGCTGGATCGGCTGCTTCCTCTCCTTCGACACGCAGGGATGAATGAATTGAATATAGTCAATATATATAATTGAAAAAAAAAATCCTCATTGTTAGCATTGAATGAAAGCTTTCTTGATGATATGGTTGCATCAATCACCCTGTAACTGGTAAGGTTCCTATCTCACATACTTGTATTATACCTCACTCTTACTGGAACTATGTAACCTGAATCTTACAATCCTAAAGGAAAATCCTACTAAGTGAAATTGCCTAGTGGCATGTATACAGTGGGATGGGCATGCACGTATACACTTTATTTTGCCTCTCATTCACAGTCCAAGGAGAAGCTACCCTTCCCCCCTCTCTCTAGCGAGCAACTGAAGTCCATGAGTAGTCCGGCAACTCTAAATAGGAAGTAAAAGACACTTAGGCGATCGCAAGCCCGTTGGTCATGCCTCTGCCTTACTCACGATTCACCTCTAAAGCCCAATCATCTATCGATTCTTCTCCTTACGGACCCTTGGTTTTGTGAATCCAATCATGGGGACTGCCCGTCTATCTGAGGCTTCATCCTGTCCCCCTCTAATCTTCCATGCCAAATAAGTTGAGTTCATCTTCCTATACCTATGAGGCCTCTGAGCTATTAGGATCTAGTCCCTACCTCCATACGACTCTTTTCTTTTGCACCTTACCTTAATCTTAATAAAGAAAGGAAGGCAATTTGACAGCAGATTCTTTGTGAGAGCAATCGGTCTGATCCGATCCGGTTGTATCTGGTATCAAGTAGCTTTGGTGACAGAGGAGGGTACGAACGAAGTGAGTAGTTGTTGTCTCACTCATTGTATAGGAAGTTTCCCCTTTTTTGTACAACCAGGAAAGAAAGTATACTCAGTTTGGATTGGATGAGTCAGTCAAAGTTTTGATCTTTCTTTCGTTATTGGTTTTGCCTTTATGGAATCCGTCAGGAAAGAAGGCTTATCATCACCACCAGACATTGGGGATAGGTCAGCAGGAGCAGGGAAGAGGTACGAGTTAGTTGGTCTATTCACTCTGATCAATGATCTGAGTTGCTAAACTAAAGGGGGAAATCGCTTAGATAGATTTCTTATTTGCAATCTTAACCTAAATCAGTCTCTTTATTGGAAAATAGAACAAAGTATACAACGTTGCTAACGTAGGTGCGAGGTATCGTATCGGAACGAAATTACATAGAAGAAGAACTTCTCGAATTGACTCTTGATTTCAAAGAGGCTTGGAAGCGATCGACTTTTTTATACGGTACAGATAGTAGCTCACCCGGGAAGGGAATAAAATGAGCTAAGTTGCGTAAAGGTAGGTTAGAAAGAATCCGAAGTAGTATTCCCACGGTTCGGTGAATACGTATTCTAGTTACAGGTCGAGGAATGAAATCGTCAGACCACTGGTCCGTTTGTTTCGTTACCCACTATGGGTAAGAAAGAAATCAGTATACCGGGGCTATCTATAGACTAGAGGTTGGAATGAATTTTCTGCAACCCCCGCCACATCTTCTTCCCTGTACACCCATTCATTATTTGAATTAAAAAAGGCCTCCAATGAAATTGACCTGTTTCCTCTATTTCGCCTTCCTATGAAAAAATTTTGTATTCAAATCGCCCTCCTTAAGCCATGTAGCGCGAGACCTTTGCTTCCACATTAATTCTTCCCTCAAAAGCTCCTCATTTAACAAGCTAGAAATTCGTCTCTCCTCCTCCAAAGTGGTGCTGCTAGTTGGTGCATCCTGCACATGCTTCAATTCACGTTGGAGCTGGATGATCTTTCTTTGCACATCACCAAAATGTTGTCTACTCCAAACCCGTAAATCGTCTTGACATTCTGCCACCTTAGCACGCACTACTTCAATCTTCTCACCTACCCGATTCGGCTGCCATGCATTTTGAATTACATCCACAACAATTGGAATTCTTAGTTGATTACATACTTCCTTCTCTGAAAAGGGAGAGAGGTGAGATCAATCGACCAGGGTCTTTTTTATTGTAAGTCATTCCGTACACGATCGTTAAGAAAGACTAGAATAACCGTTACGTTAAGTCTTTTCTCTTCTATCTTTATATCTATCTTTGAAAGAAAAGAAAACAAAGGATTACATCCTTCTCACTCTACGGGGGAGCTTAACTCCCCGAGCATCATCCTCCAAGATCAGCTGCAAACTCGGAGGAGGAACATCCAACAAACGAAGCCCATAACCACAGCCAACTCCCATATTCGCAAGCGCATCCGCTGCCCGATTACCCTCTCGATAGCAATGAGCTAATTTTATATCCCAGCTCCTACTGAGAAGAGCTCTACAGTCATCCACAAGGCTCCCTGATTCCTCTCGCCTTCCAGCAAGCAGAAGAATAACAACAGCGGCATCGATATTAACATCAACACTCCGATATCCACTATCCCAAGCCATAAGCAGCCCCTGGCGAAGCCCCTGAAGCTCGGCCACAATGTTGGAACATTCTCCTAAATCCATGAAAAACCCAGAGAGCCAGCAGCCCTCATTATCACGCAACAGCCCACCTGCACCAGCAGCACCCGGATTCGACTTGCTCGCCCCATCCGTGTTCACCATGATCCTACCAAGAGAAGGACTGCGCCACTGTATACCATGAATATCAAAAACAGAAGGCTTGTTTGCACTAGCAAAAACATGAATTACCTCCTTCACGTCACGAAAAAGAAGAAGAGAATGCGGCTGATTATCACGATTTTCATGACGGAATATCTCATTACATCGCCACTTCCTCTCCACAAAGTAGCAATAAAAACTGTGCACCAAGGGTACATGAAACCATAACGAGCAGCATCATCACAGACATTTTGATGTAACCAATCTTTCAAAATGAAATCGAAGAAAGAGTCCCTGTCCACAGGCAAGAGAAGCTCCTCCCAAATCTTTCTGGCAAAGGGGCAATTACGAAAGAGATGCTCGCACGTCTCTATCCCAATATGACAGTCCCCACATAACGAATCCGTGGTCAAGTGACGTCGAGCTCTTCAATTATTCGTAGTGAGCCGATCCTGGTACATGAGCCAAAGAAAAGAGGACCACTTAGCTGGTCCCTTCACTTTCCAAATCCACTGCATATTCCCTTCAGAATTATAACCATCACCAAGAGTCAAATAATCATAAACAGATTGAGTAGAGAATTGCCCAGACTTACTTAACCTCCAAATAACAGTATCCGGGCTTACTGTAACACGGGGAAGAGGGCAGCCCACCACCAAATTTCCCAATGCCGGGGGCAGAGTTTCAAACACAAGGTCGCGATTCCAACTACCATTCTCAATGTAGGCACTCACATTCTCTTCAATATCAACATATCCAGAGGTGTAGGATAGACAATCAATCAACCGAAATCCACCCAACCAATCATCCCTCCAGAATTTGACTCTGTCACCGGTACCAACACGCCACCGACACCCATCTTCCATCACAGCAGCGGTCGCCTGGATGCTACGCCAACTTGAAGAAGAGAGATGATGTCGACGCCGCAAATCAAGGTGCCCAGTAGGAAAATATTTCGAACGAAGCACTTGGACCCATAAACTGTCGTGCTCATGAGCCAAGCGCCACGCCGCTTTGGACAGCATAGCGATATTCAGGTTCTGCATTTTTTTGAGACCCAGACCACCCCACTTCTTGGGTTTACACACATCATCCCATCGAACAGCATGAAGACGTCTCCTCTCCTCCGTATCACCCCAAACAAAATCACGATTAATCCGGTCTAATTTAGCACAAGTGACTGCTGGGAGCTTGACAGTTTGCATTGTGTAAACTGGTATAGAAGTAAGAACAGATTGCACAAGCGTCACTCTTCCCGCAAGCGAGAAATGTTTCGCTTTCCACCCGGAAAGTCTTCGCTGCACCTTGTCTACCAAGCTCTGGTAAGTGTGCTTGGTTACTCGACCATGGATCATAGGCACTCCGAGATATTTACCGAGATCAGAAGTCACTCCCATCCCCAAGACAGAAGTAATATTGGAGATGCTCGCTGAAGATCAATTTGGAGAGAAAAATACCTTCGACTTCTCATGACTAACCTTCTCCCCAGAGGCCAAACAAAAGGTGTTAAGACAATCCATAACAACATTAGCCTGATCAACCGTGGCACGGGCGAAAAGCAAGAAATCATCCGCGAAGAACAAATGAGAAACCCGAATGCCCCCTCTAGCAACCGAAACAGGATGCCAGTCTCCACTCGCCACTGCTTCAGAGATCATGCTACCCAGTCTCTCCATACACATGACAAAGAAATACGGAGATATGGGATCCCCCTGGCGAAGGCCACGACTTGGCTGAAAAGAATCTGATTGAGCACCATTCCATAACACTGCGATGCTCGGAGTGCGAACACAAAACATTATGAGCGAAACCCAAGTATCCGGGAACCCATACCAGTGAAGAGTTTGCTCCAAAAAATCCCAGTGAACACGGTCGTAAGCCTTCTCTAAATCAATTTGAAGAGCCATCAACCCACCTTTCCCCTTCTTCTTACGCATCATATGAATAATCTCTTGGGCCACAAAAATCTTGTCCTAAGTAGTTTGAGCTTTATCGGTGTTAGGGCATCCATCCAATCCAAGGGCAATGCCGTGTTCGGATGATAAGACGAGGTTCAATTCAAAGATATAAGATAAAAGCTGGTCCAGTAGAAAGGAAAGGCGCATAAGTGGCTTAGTTGCCTGGTGACGAAGTATACGACGTTGTAAGACTAAAGAAGCGGTGTTACATCAAGTCTTATTCGAATTACTAACAAAATATCTAGATGAAATATCTTAGATAGAATCCATTTGAAATCGCAACGATAGAAATATCTTAGATAGAAGAAAGATTTGAATCAATCTTTGAATATCTCTTAGAAATATCTTAGATAGAAGTGGTCTTGAAATCAATGC